>VDFB02106513.1:0-80618 GCA_007258455.2 Sequoia sempervirens | reverse complement strand
CAAGTCATTTACAATGATTAATGCAAGAAAAACATGAAAAAAGACTTTGTATGCAATAATTATGAATATTTAAGTTTTTAACACATAAGGAGGAACTTGAGATGATTAAAAATAATTTTTGTGCTCAAAATATCACAATAATCTTATCCATTGTGTAGACCTATGAATCACCTTTACAATACCCATAAAAAATCAAAATTTTGATCAATAACATAAAAGTTATGCCCATTTTACTAAAATTCCCTCTCTCCCTCTCCACCTCTCCCTCTTTGTATATTTATATATTCTCCCTCCCCACACACTCTCTCCATTTCTCCTTCCCTCTATCTTTCCCAAGTCATATATATCTCTATGTATCTCTCCCTCTTTATACCCCTCTCCTCCTCTCCTTCTCTCCCTAGCACTCCTACAAAGAGTAGAGAGGGAATTTGAGAGGAAGATAAATGGAAATAGAGAGAGAAGGTAAGAGAGGTAGAGAGTAGAGAGATATAAGAGATATAGAGATATCTAAAGGGATAGAGAGGAGGAATGAGAGAGGGATGGAGTGAGGGGTAGGTAAAGAGAGATACAGAGAGAAGTAGAGAGAGGGAGGAAGGAAAATGTAAAGATAGAGAGGTATGGTGGGATAGATATAGGGAGAGGTAGGTAGATAGAGAGGAAGATGGAGATGGGAGATAAAAAGTAGAGATAGAGAGAGAGGTAAAGTTGGAGGGATAGAGGGAGAGATAGGTAGAGAGATGGAGGATGACCACATCACCTCTCTCTATCTTTGTCTCTACTTCTCTTCATCTCCCATCTACATCTTCATCTTTATCTACCTAACTCTCCCTATATCCCTCCCACCCTACCTCTCTATCTCTACCTCTCTCTTCCTCCCTCCCTCTCTCTTCTCTTTATCTCCCCTCTCTATTTCTCTCTACCTACCTCACTCCATCCCTTCCTCTCTCTCCCTTTAAATGTCTCTCTATATCTCTCTTCACACTCTCTCTCCTATCTACCTCTCTTGCACCTTCCCATTCACCCTCTCTCTCTACCTACTTCTCCCTCGTTCCCTCCTACGCTACCTCTCTCATTACCTACATCTCCTTCCCTCTCTCCTTCCCCCTATCTCTCTTTCCTTATCTCTCTCCCTCCCTCTCTCTCTCTATATATATACCTCTCTCCCCTTCCCTCTCTACTTCTTCCTATCTCCCCTCACCCTCTCTCCCTACATCTCACTCTACCCCTCCCACCTTACCTCTCTCTCTCCTGCACTCTATAATTTCCTATATATCCCCTTGACCCTCCCTCTCTTTACCTACCTCTCCCTCTATCCCTCCCACCTTCTCCTTTTCTCCCTATGTATTTACTTCTCTTTATCCCCCATCTTCATCCTCCTCTCTTTCTACCTACCTTTACCTATATCACTCCCACCCTAGCTCTCTATTTCTACCTATCCCTTCCTCCATCCCTCTATGCTTCTCTCTATCTTCCCTCTCTGGCTCTTTCTCTCACTATACATACTTTTGAGAGGAAGATGGAGATGGGAGATAAAGAGAAGTAGAGACAAGGAGAGAGGTAAGGTTGGAGAGATAAAGGGAGAGATAGGTAGAGAGTAAAGGGGGAGAGTTTCTTTTGTAATGATTTTTATCTATCCCATCTATGAATAATTCCTCATAAATAATTTCATACTTAGTTGGGAGGTTGTTGTTACCTATAAATAATTTGTTACTAGTTTATAAATAATCGAGTTTTAGGAATATGGAAGGTTACCTATAAATAATCTGTTACCAGTTTATAACTTCATTTAGGAGTATGAGAATGACTTAAATGATGCCATGATAGTTAATTAGGATAAACCAAATCACTTAGTTGGATGACTCTACAAGAAGAGAACATGATACAAATATCAAGAAATAGTAGCAGGCCAAGTATTTGTTTGATAAGAAAACAACAAACAAAAACTTATTAATAGTAGGTATGGTCATAATATGGAATACCAAAGTTCAAGATAAAGGTAAACATGGTAAGTTTGGTGTCATCTATATATGCCCCTACATTATACTCAATAATCATGGAGAAATATCATATTTCTCTCAAAACATGAGGGATGAAATTTTTGAGTTGCTAGTTGTTGGTAAACAATTTTGTCATTGAAAATAATAAATAGACCTGCCCAACAAGCAATGAAAATATGCACCAGCAAATAGATAAATTGTTATGACATTAGCAATTATCCTCTGCGTTTAGAGGGGTAGCTCCCTTATATAATATAAACTTTTTTTTTGAATATAATGGAAATGGGGTATGCTTTTAACTGGAAATTAGAAAAGGTAGACTAACATCAATCCATGACCATGAAATATATTTGTTTCAAACTAATTTGAAACAACTAAATAATGCTGAAAATTATACCGGTAAACTATGAACATCATGACTCACAAATCATACTATCAAAAGTTTGCTGACTTGACTCAGAAATTTCAACACTCACTATAGATAAATGAAAAAGGCACCAAAGAACAACACATCCTCACAGAGAACGAATATTTAAATTCTTATCAAAGCTCATAGACTCACTCATAAATATTAAAATTTTATTTAAAATTCATTGCACTCAGACAATAAACATCTAGAGAAAGAAAATCAAAACTATAAAGCTTTATTGTTCCTCATCTCAATCTCTGAGATAGAACAAAAATCAGACCCCACCAATATCCACAGATTATATATTTATAAACTTCACCAGTGAGCCACTTTTCATTTTCACGTAATGGTTTCTTTAAAACTCGTTACAAGAGAAACTCTTCCCCTTTATTCTTATTCGTAACTGATTCTTGATAATTAACTATCTTTTATTATGAAGACTTTTCAACCTCCTTTTAAATTTTGGTATACTCATTCAAATATGAAAGCTAATGAATGCCAAGTAGAGACAGAGAGAGAGGTAAGGTTGTAGGGATAGATGGAGAGATAGGTAGAGAGTAAATGGGAAGAGTTTCTTTTGTAACAAGTTTTATCTATCCCATCTATAAGTATTACATTTTGGCATGCAAATTGATATATTTTGCTATGTAATGGGACTCCTGACATTTTTTAAAAGGTTGTGGTATTGATATATTTTGTGTGATTCTATTTACAGCACTTTGTGAGAAACTTTATTTTACATATAGAATTATATGATTCAAATTTTATTTGTATATTCACTTGTTGGGTTGGTAATGTATAAGCATTTTTTTGAGTTACTCATAGTTGTCCCCTATTTTTCATTTATAGCTGTAATATTGATTGGTTTTTGCATAATTTTTTTAATTGTTTCATGGCTAGATGATATAGAACTAATCTCTTCATCACCATCATCAATGATATTTTTAGAAGTATATGTATATCTTCAATGTATATGGAAGTGGATAGAGAGAAATAGAGAGGGAGAGGGAGATATAAAGAGGTAGAGATAAAGAGGGAGTGATAGAGAGGGGGAGATAGTGGAAGGAGGGAGAGTGGGAGATAGATATAGAGGGAGTAGATAGAGAGATAGAGGTAGAGAAAAGGAAAGAGATAGGTAGAGAGGTAGAGAGAGAAGATGAGGGGGAGAGATATATCAAAATATAGTGGGAGAGGGAAAGATGGAGATATAGAGAGATGGAGAGGGATATAGAGAGATAGGGAGATAGAGGTAGAGAGTATATGGATAGAAAGGGATAGATAGAGAATGAATAAGAGAGAGGTAGAGATAATGAGATATAGATAGCTATAAAGAGAGAGATAGAGAGATATAGATAGAGGGGTAAAGAGTGAGAGAGAAAGGAGGTGATAGATAAAAGTAATAGGGATAGGGAGAGATAGATTTAGAGAGGGGTATAGACAAAGAGATAGAGATAGGGAGGCATAAATAGGGTGTGTGTGTATATATGAGTGAGAGATATATGGAGATATCTTGATGAAGAGGGAGATTATATAAATAGATTTAGAGGGAGGCAGAGGGAGGGAGAGGGAGAGGGAGGGAGAGAAATAGAGAGCTATAGAACTAGAGGGAAGGTAGAGAGAGAGAGAAGAGAGATATAGATAGAGGCAAAGTAAGGGAAAAGTGGAGAGATAGGTAGAGAGGGTAACCAAAGGAGAGGGTGAGAGAGGGAGATATAGCTAAATAGATAGAGGGAGACAGATATACATGTTCTCTCAGATCAACTTGGGTAAAGGTGCACATAGGACCAAAGACAACAAGGAGGCCTTCTATGACATGATTTATGTAAAAAATTTACTCTCTTTAGTAAAAAATCTAAATATTTCATTATTTATTACTTCTTTAATGTTTCAAGTCATTTATGATGATTATTGCAAAAAAACATGAAAAAAGACTTTGTAAGCAAGAATTATGAGCATTTAAAATTTTAAAACTTAAGGAGGAACTTAAAATGATTATAATTATTTTTTTGTACTTAATATATCACAATAATCTTATCCATTGTGTAGACCTCTGAATCACCTTTCCAACACCCATAAAAAATCAAAATTTTGATTAATAACGTAAAAGTTATGCCCATTTTATTGAAGTGTGCTATTTGGACTTTTCAAAATGGATATCCATTTTGAGAAAAAAAGATATCCATTTTGAAAAT
Source organism: Sequoia sempervirens (assembly GCA_007258455.2). Lineage (NCBI taxonomy): Eukaryota > Viridiplantae > Streptophyta > Pinopsida > Cupressales > Cupressaceae > Sequoia > Sequoia sempervirens. The sequence continues at coordinate 76,020 of VDFB02106513.1, read as the reverse complement.
ATAAAATTAATTAAAATACTTATTTAAAATGGATATCCATTTTTCTTTACAAAACGGATATCCATTTTTCTTGCAAAACGAATATCAATTTTGAATACATAAATTGATGAAAAATAGTTTTGGGAAACAAATATCCATTATTATTGGATATATGTTATCAATGGATATCTGTTTATCAAATGGATATATGCCATTAGTGGATATTCATTTATTAACGGATATCCAAAATCAAATTTTACTGGACCCATACAAAAAGTCAACTTTTTGTTTCACGATTATTGACAAAGTAAAAATGCCTTTTTTCTCATTGCCACATTTTAGCCCCCCATGATCTTGCACATGCCACTCCATAACCAAAACATATATGCAACATAAAAATAGGTCAACATGATCTATAATCACTCCTATAAACTCATTACAACACAAATCTACAAACCCTTAAGGTCAACACCAAAGAAACTTATGCACCTCAAGTGTGCAACACCAATTAGGTCGACACTAAACACTTCCGTGCCAATGGAAAGAAGTGAAGGAAAACCATGCTATTAATTAACTAGGACCCAAATCCACATCACCATGCTACTTAACACATCCAAAAACAACAATCATTCTCCACAATTAGCACTAACATGCCAGGTAGGCCAAACCTACACTAACACTAATAAGTCACTCTAAACACACCTCTCTATGTATGGAAACATATTGCATACCATGACATATAATAAAAAATCATCTGATACATTATGGCGATGCAGGGTGTTCTAATGGCCTCCCTACTATAGTTGTCGATGGTGAAGGAAACCCTTCCGCGGCGGCTCTTGCTGGCAGTGGGGGTTCTTCCCTTGCTACCTGTGTTTTTCGCAAGGGCACTGATGGTTTCGTTGTCCAAGGAGGCGACAAAATGAAAGATGCAGAGAAACGTGATCATTCAAAGCATAATGGTTCTACTGCGAGGGCATCGCGGATGGCTTCAAGGTTTCAGCCTTGGAATCTATCGAATAGAGGGTTTATTCCTATTGCAAATACCATATATGTTGATCTTAAATTTGAGACAATAGAGGAGATAGATGAGATTGTTTATGTGCTCTCCACTCGTGGGGTGATATGTCGGTTTAGGGGTTTTTGGCCTAGCCTCTCTCAGTTGCACTCCTGGATTTCCAATGAATAGGAGCCATTAATTTATGGTAGATTTCATATTTTCCCCATGGCTAAGGGGTTTTTTGTTGCTAAGTTTGACAATGCTCAGGATAGAAACAAAAAAACTATGTGACAATTTTTTTTAGCTGGGAGGACAAATTTATGCTGATGATTAAGCCTTGGCATTTTGATTTCAATCTTGCCTCTAAAACTTTCGATAAGATCTCAATTTAGGTTCGGCTACCTAATCTTCCCCTCCATTTATGGAATGACCCTCTATTGGAAGAAGTGGGCGATGCCCTTGGTGATTTTCTGTTGGTGGATGATGAATCCTCTAATATTCTTCATTCCACTTGTGCTCGCATATTGGTTGAAATGGATATTTCAAAAGGATTGTCTACTAAGATTTTACTTAAATCTCCTAAGGGTTCTTGGGTCCAATCTTTGGACTATGAAGGGATTCCCTTCCATTGCAGAAGATGTTTTAAAATAGATCATGTTGTTGCTCAATGTGGATTTGAGAAAAAAACAATGATGGCTACATGGTGGAGTGGTGCCTCTCTATAGCATTATATGGTAGAGAAGAAAGATGAACAACATAGGATTTTTTCTGATGTGGTTGCGTCAGAACCACAAGGTCTTGGGGCATCCCCTCCGGATGTCTCAAATGGTGGGGCTACTGATGTTGTACAAATTCATCTTGTTGAAACCCCGAAAGGGCGTGAGATTGGGTCTCAGGCTGTCTCTTTGGGTGATGGTGCTCTGACTATCATTTTTGGTGGCTCTTCTATTATGCATGTGCCCGCATGCAAGAATAATGTTGAAATCACTGAGAAAATGGCTACAAGCATTCATATTCAGGAAAAAAGTGTGTTGGCTTGGCAGGAAAAGGCAACACAAGTGGAAGAAGGTTGGATTACTGTTATGTGCAAGAAAGCAAAATTTTCTAGGCCTTCTTTCGATATGATTCTCTGCTCCCATAAGAGAAGCTCTAAATGTAAATCTTGATGGGTCTCACTTGGGGGCTGGTTTTTTGGTTGGTTGTAGGTTGTCCTTTTTTGCAGCTTTGTTTTTGGTTTGTAAAGGGTTTTGGGTCCCTTCAAAACCTTTTTTTCCTTAATCAAAAACATCTTGTAGAGCATACAAAAACACTTCAAAACATCTTAGAATATTCCACATTATCAAAATATTTACCACAACTACTACAACCATTTGAAACTCAAGAACACCTTCATTATGTGCAACCAGACATACTAGCACAAACATCACACATACCAAACAACTTTATGAAGCAACTCAACATGTGAAACTTCAACGGAAGGTATATATAGATGATATAAGCACGTTCCTAGATTTGCAACACTAGAACCTTCACTGTGGAAAAATGTGAAGCAATCTCATTTCTCCTAGACATCCTATTTTACCAGACATACATATTGTCAAACACATCTTCCACTGTAGTACAATCCAAAACCTGAAACTCTGGATATAAAACCTCTAAACACCTATGATCATCATATCCAAATCGTACAAGCATATCTTAAACCATGAAGAAATGTGGAGCATAACAATGAACACCACTTTGTCACACTTAACTCTCTTTTTTTAAAATTTTCTCAAAAGCACTTGGAAAGGTCAAGTGAACAAACTCCATCAACAACATTACTAACATCTTTGTAACACATTGACATCATTTGCAACACTTCTCATCAACTATAGTGCATACAAAAATTCTTCTCAAACACACACAAGTCAGGCTTCCAACAGCTTCTACAACTATATTGAAGTGAGACATCAATGACAACACCCAAGCAACTCACAAACAACTCAAGCTTCCAATATCTCCAAACTTTCAACATTTACATGTGAAAATCAAAACTCGAGGCAACAAACATAATATCTTTTGAGAAGAAGATTTGTTCATGCTTATGAATGTGATTTTTCAAATGGTCATGTACTATCTCTATAGAATATACCTTCAGTACATGATGTGATAATTGAAATAATATGAGATACATGATTATTTAGAGATTGGATATATTATTAGAGATTCTAGATTTGTGAAAGAAGAGGTAGGTTGATAAATTGTTGAATGAAAAAATGAATGGTTTTAATTAATTCACTCTATTTAGAAACTTGAGTTTTCTTTTCCCTTTTTAATATAAAATTGATTTGATTTCATATTATACTTTCTTGCATGATATTTTATTTATGTTATTTATGAATGTGTAAACATAGATTAAGGAATTATAACTTGTATGGCTTGAGGAGAGGAAGAGAATGTTTTTTGACAATGAGTTAATTATAGAATGATGAGAGGATAACAAATTAATTATTTACGTAATTAATTAATTATGTGTGCATGAATTTAGTTAGGAATTGATTAATTAATTAACAATAATAAATCAAGCCAATAATTATGAAGCAATGAACGTTAAAATGAGATGAATTAATTAACACAATGTAATTAAATAATTGACATAGATTTAATTAAGAACTAGTTTACTTTAATTCATAATAATTAATTAGCTAATAGAATGTGATGAGATAAATGAGATCAATTAATTAATGTATAGAAATAATTAATTGAGATAGTAATGTCTAGAGTGAATTAGGTAGGATGAATTAATGTATAGGATTAACAATAGAAGGTGGCAAAATCTTGGTTTCTACAAGTTCAATAGGATAACAACTATTATAGATTTTGTTTTGGGAATGGTTATTATTATTTCAATATCATGGTTCTAGAGATCATTTGACATTACCTAATTCCCACCTAGTCATTGAGATTACTATATGCAAGTGAGAGAATACATTATTTTTGGCATCCTTGGTGGCCCCTCGTGAAGGGAATGAGGTTTTATTTTTTATTTGAGATTAGATTCTAAACTAGTTATGACACACATTTATTTTCTTTTATATGCAGTAATCCATGATTGTAAATGACTACAACTCTAAAAGAAGCATGATTATTGATTAATTTGAGGATCCATATTGACGTGTAGAATGGTACTTGTTGGTTTGATATTTTAGTTATAAGACCCAAGAGAAACAATAGCTTTATAAAAAACATTATTTATGTTTTGAACATATATATACATGTAAGTTAGCTAAGATGTAAGACTAAATAAAGTAGCTGATTGTCATCCTAAGATATGAAATGTTAATCTATGAATTTATAGAAACTAAATTAGATTTGTAGTAAAAGAAAACAATTGTAGATGAAAATTTTAATTACGACAAATATTTTTAAACTATTTTGTTTCCAATATTGAAATTATTAGAGGAGAGATAAATTCAAGATAAAGTGTAAGTAGAGAGAAGTCACATACTTCTTAACAATCTATTGTGTAGCTCAAGTTGAAGAAAAGTCCAAGAGAGCAGAGCTTGATTTCCCATTTGAGGATGATTCAATGTTGAATCCCTATTGTAGAATTTTGTTGGACCAAAACCCCCTAATTTAGGAGGTGTGATTTGAATTTGGTTGGATAAAACATTTAGTTTCGATGAGTTGAGAGGTTGTCCTTCATGTGAGTGTTTTTTTAGAAGTGGGGTTGGATCAAAATATGAGAAGTGAAAGATTTATAAATTTTTTGGCTAGGTATGAAATAGTATTATTATTTGGGATATTGAGGAATTGGTCATCAATGGGAATTCATTGGGATGATAGTTATGATAACTAGCACTTGCACTAGGAGGGTGCAAGGGTTACGTCGATAGAAAAATATATAAAGTAACCATGGAATGCCATTTACACTATATTCTGCATGGATACGTCTCTCACCTTGAAATTGATGTCTCCATCTCCAATGATGTTTAAAGATGATAGGACAAACAACGATGTTCCCTAGATATCTGCAACTTTTTCCATGAGATGTACACAAAACCCTACAAAACTTTTGTAGGATATTTGGCCATCCTTGGGATGCCTAAGGACATATTCTCTCCACCATCTTGGTTGAATGTCCCTATTCCCAATTCCACGGTTGGCAGAGGGGGAATTAGAATCAGTCCCTCTCCTTCGGAAAAGAAATCAGATCTTCTCCCAATTTATATGGTAGCCTAAGCACCGATTGATTAGCACCAGTTTTTGCTGCTTAGTGGGAATCAATTTGAACTAGACAGCTCTATTACCAATTGCATAAGCTCCACAAAAAGTAGGACATTCAACTATCTGACGAAAATTAAAAAGAATCATCTATTTTTAAAAATATTCAATTTTTAAGTTTTTTTGTTTTTAAATATTTTTATTGATACACATATCCAAATCCAGGGTGTATATAAGTAAACAAGGTGGTTCCAATTCCAAAACACTTCACAAATTAATACCTCATCCTAAACCACTTTGAATGTCCTACCTTCAAACTCAACTTTACAAGAAATTCCTACAGATGTAGTAGACAGAATAACCTGATGGTGCATATTCATCTGAAGGTGTTTATTTCTGTTAAATTGAAGAGGATTTATATGTGTCTAGAAAAAGAATAGATGATTATCTAAATCCCTGATTACATAGTTTTTTCTGACAACTAAAACTTGTATTACAAAAGCTAATGATATTATATAATCTAGTGCAAACCTCCAAAGAGGAACAGGCAAAGCCACAACAGACAAGAATCATTCTTTTTTGAAAACTAAAAATGGTGATCTAAAGCTCAAGTAAAAAAAACTTTGTTTTTGAGGATTGAAATTTCAGTGACATAAACTAGAAATCTATATCAAAATATGTTATTTTAGCCATGTCTATTACATTTTCAATCTGATATTGAATTTTAATAGTGAACTCACTACTTATATGAATATCTAAACCTAAATATTAATGTCATGTATAATTAAACTTATAGAAATTCAAATATAGCGAATCAGTCATATGGATAGTTGTAAGAACCATAACCTGTTGGTAGGAAAACATAAGGGTCTTGTTTGCAGAAAACAATACAAAATATGCGTATTTACTATGACTATAACCAACAGGTGAAGCAGCCTTTGAAAGAAAACAAACCTGCATTGAAGTTAGGGAAAATAAGCATGAACTGCATATAAACCGAAGCAAGTCCATGCCAAACACGAACATATCATTATTAAGAATTAATGAAAATTGATTCTGTATAAATAGAATAAATGAGAAATAGTTGAAGAGAATCCAAAATAATTATAGAGGGGGTAGTATCCTTTATAATCCCTTGTTATTGGAAATGGTAAAGTGCAGAATATGATAAGGCCACATGAATGGAGCAATCCCCACCTCTGCAATGGAAGTTGATTCTTAAACCATTCATAAACTTTAGTTGGTAAGAGTTTTCCACAGTTCATCAATTAGAATAGTGTGCACTTCTGGTTTAAATCAGAAGTGCACACTATTTATTCACAAACTCGTAAAATAAAGGATCGAAGAAACATCCAGCACAGCCATGAAAGAAGTGTCATTAAGAAAGAAAGATAAATCTAGGAGTAGGTAATAAGGAAAGTTGCATGTTAAATTTATTAGAAAGATTTGGATGTGCATTACTGCTCCTTGTTGTCTCTTCCCCCTCCCAGATAGAATCCTTGTTTCAAAAGGATGCTCGATACTTGGCACAAAAAGTTGTCTAGAATAGTTTTCAATGCAATGGTAGTCAGAAAGCACAACAGATAAAAACAAGGGAGGAAAATAGAAACCCTTTCTGGTGAGATGCTTGTATAGAAATTAAATGCACTAACCATTTTGGTAAACAAGTTCTATAATCTAGATTCTACAACAGAAAGGAGAGTGAAGTCAAAGAAATTCTTTGGTTTATAGGCATAATGTATCAGTTCTGACTTGTTCCAACCCTGAACATGGGTTAGAACTATCATGATATATGGATATGCACTAATGAACTTAAGGTAGTACCCCTGAAGATGGGCTAACACTATCATGTGAAAATAAACTTCTTTTTGGCTTCATACACTAAAATCATGCAATATTGTATTGTTGTTCTTTTGTTCAATTGACAAAGCTTTCCTGAATTCATAAAACCAACAACAATCTTGAATCATGGCCAGGATTACGGGAGAACTTGAATTTGGAGAAAACAAAAGATTTAAAGAACACAAAATCTTAATAAGTAAATTAAGAGTATATTGACCCCTCTATCTTTTCATCCCTTGCATAATTATGCTCAATTTTTTGTAGGTAACCAACCCAACTTTCCATGTAATCATGCAAAGTCTTGATCTTTAGGAATTTCAATTTTTTTTCCTTGAACAATCAATGATAAGTCTCCAATTCAGCAGCTCAATCTAATCATCCAACGCTCCACATTTTTGGAAGAACAAGATTGTCAAAAACAATATACTAGCTCATTCCACATCAATGAACGACAATAAAACAATACATGAAAATAGTTTGTATAAAGTGTGGAGAAATCTCAACCTTGCCAGAACTAAAAGGACAATTGTTTTTAGTATCTGTTGAAGCATTTCGGATTTTGAGTTGTTTGTTAAGTGTCTCCAGTAGGGTTATCACCCAATAATTGGTGGGCTTTATCTTGGAAGTCTCGGTCTAAGAATATAAATGTTCTAGAAGCAGACCCTATCTAAGCCTGAAAAACTCATATTATAGATCATTTATACTAGCATGATCCACCATTTTCTAGTTAACCTGCGTCGACTTAAATTTGTTATTTTAGGGATTAATATATGTTTTTTCTCGATATCTTACAGGAAAGGCGAGCCATAATACAAAATAAGATAATTTTTTTGTTGCAGGTCTTTTGGTCTTCTATTTTGGCAGTCACTCCACGTTTCTTCTTGGTCAACTCCTTATCTTGTTTGAATCCTTTCAATTATTCAATGGAACTACAATGTGAAACTCCCTTGATAAATCCTTCATTTTGCATCAATGCATTACACTGTTAATCTGACCATTCATCATGGCAAAGAAGGGCTCCTGTAGCTTGTTGATATTGTGTTTTGCAGTCCTCTTTCTCAGTCTCTGCAAATGCCAAGGTTTGGGTGGAAAACTTGGAGGAAAGCCCACCAAAGGAAAAAAGCATGCAAGTTTCTTTGTTTACACAAGGGCAATCTGTAGATCAACCTTACCAACTGGGGAGCTACTCTGGTCTCCATCAAGACCCCTGATAAAAATGGTATTTTTAACTCCCCAAGCATTGCATTTCTTTTGGCTCTTTTTTCTTTTCATTGCATTGCTTGCAGAAATGTACCTGATCATCTTACTTTACATCTAATTTTAGGGCATCTAGCAGATATACTTCTTGGATATGATTCTCTGGCCTCATTTATGGTAAGTTTATATTTTTTGGCATTTTAATTTATTCCAGTCATGGATTTGTACATGTACAGGTTATCATATGGTTGTGAGCATTCTGTGCAGAACATGAGTTCCGGTAGGCCTTACTTTGGTGCCATTGTGGGCCGGGTAGCCAACAGGATTAAGAATGCTCAGTTCACCCTTGATGGGAAGACATATCATTTGTTTGCCAATGATGGAAATAATTCACTTCATGGTAAATGCCTTCTCTTCCCGGCTCTGCTTTGTCTAGTTCTTTTCCAAATTTGATTTAAGTTGCTTCTTGACTTTGAGATTTATAGATCAAAACAGTCTTCAACTATCTAAAAAGTGGAGAGATCTGGTAATTTTTTGCAATGCACTCTAACAGAGGTCATAAAATGCAGGAGGAAGGAGAGGCTTTGACAATGTGTTATGGGAAGTCAAAAAAATCAAGGTGGGGAACAAACCATCAATTAAGTTTGCTTATCACAGCTTTGATGGTGAAGAAGGTAAGAATGGAATATCTGCTTATTTAGGCCAAATTGGTCAATAGGAGTAAGAGAGCCGCCCTCATTCTCTATCTACTTGTTGGATGGTTGATATGGGTGTTTAGTTTTACAATAAAATCTATCATATTTGACAGAAAAAGGCTTCTAGAAAAGATCTGTGATTAAATTCAACATTCAACAACCATCCAAGATTTGGATCGCACTAAATTGATGATCGTTGTCACTAATGTGATCAGTGGGTGGTCGTTATAGATTGATTGCCTTTTCAGTAAAGCCTTTTTATCTACTGGGTTTTGGAATCTTTAGAAACTCTTTTTATAAGATTTGTTTGATTCTTCTTAATTTAATTGTCTGCAACTTGTCATTGTGAATATTTTAGTTCTGCCTAATATCATTATATAAGAAAAGACCCATATGCCCATTACCTATAAATAAGGTATGGGTTTCCAGTTTCCAGTTGGATTCTGGGAATCACTTTAAATTTACTTACCAGTAAGGACTAGTAGGTTGCTAAAGCAGGCATTCTTATAAATTTACTCCTCATTGCAAACAGGGGCGTTTCTAATGTGGCCATTATCTTTGTTGTTGCAACAGGATATCCTGGTGATCTAGATGTGTTTGCCACATATACTATAAGCAATGATATGGAGTTAAGACTAGAGATGGAGGCAATACCAAGAAACAAGGCCACTCCTGTAAACCTGATCAATCATGCCTACTGGAATCTTGCAGGGCAAGACAGTGGAAGGGACATACTTGACCATTCTGTTAAAATATGGGCTTCACGTTATACTCCCACGGATAGTGCCTTCATTCCTACAGGCCAGATCCTACCTGTAAAAGGAACTCCTGTGGACTTTACTAAAGAGACTATCATCGAGAGCAGAATTAATAAGGTTCCCCCTGGATTTAATCACAATTATGTCCTTGATGGCCCCAAGTCAAGGAAGGGGATAAGAGTTGCTGCAAGAGCCAAGGATCCATGGAGTTCAAGAGTGCTTGAAGAGTGGACAAATGCACCAGGCTTGCAGTTCTACACTAGTAATTATCTCGATACGGTGGGCAAAGGAGGTGTGATATACAAACCACATTCTTCATTCTGCTTTGAGACTCAAGCATTTCCAAATTCTGTAAATCAGCCAAATTTTCCATCTGTGATTGTGCATCCGGGTCAGATCTACCGGCACCATGGTGATAAAATTTTCAGTTGATCTGCAGTCAACAATAAGGATTGGTTTTATAGCCTGAGAAATAAAGTGGGCGAGCATAGAACCCCTGCAGGTTATTAGTATTGATTTTAAATGTCTTCATGAAGTAGTACTAAATAAAGAAAGATGTTTAATTGGTGGTTTTTTAAGTCTTGGAGTCTTGTGTATCTTTTAATCAATAAGTTCAGATTAATTTTACATTAAATTAAGATAATAGTACATAATTTTTAAAAATGGATGTGTGATAAAAGTACAGTTCAATACTCTAAAATTCAAGGGACATCTAATCCAAAGATGAAAACAAGGTCAAACAACATCAAGCAACTAAAGCAATCCCAATAGAAGGTGGGTCTTTATATCAAACTTTTCCCAAACATCTTCAAAGGTAGAATAATCAGTAGGCTCCCAACCAATGAGAGCTCTCAACTCTTTGGGAGTATCTTGCAATGTTAGTTGAGCAGAGACTGGGGAGATAACTAGATCCAAGTGAGGAACTTTACGAGAATTAGACCACCTAGTAGTTCCACACCCATGAGAGGAAGTAGAAGGGCTGCTGAAAAGACTAAGAGTATTTTATATGGGTAGCATTGTTTTTGGTACCTAGAGGCTTAGAACCACAACACTAAGAGTCTTTATCACATTTGGAAGATAAGAAGCTAATTAATAAGCTTGTTAAGATCCAACACAATGGCCACTTAGTCAAAGAAAATTATGAACCAAAAAATAATACACAATTTAATAATCTTTTTGTATTTTTCATTTATCTGTTATACTCATTATTATTAAGAATGATGGTACATTTTTTATTATGTCATTCATGAAAATTTAAGAGGTGTGATCGGTTTAGGGTTTAACCTTTTGATGGTTCTATAAGTATCAGTTTCCTTTATTCATGGCAGTTTATCTAAAATTTTCACCCCTAAGTGATATTGATACAATTCCCCTTACTCATGGTTGCTTAGCTTAAAGACAACTTTTGGTTTTCAACTATGTAAAATAAATGTTTATGATAAGTAAAAAATAATTGTGGATAATTAATTGTGGTTTTTCCATAGGAGCTGTGAGTATGGTCTATCAATGTCACATGGGGGTTGGATATTTTGAAGAAAAAAAAAAGTTTAGCTAGTCTAGCCCCATGAAAGTTGGTATCAAAGTCGTAAGGTTGAGTTAGAAACTCCTCTAATGCCCAACGAACTTGGTATCAAAGCTAGTGTGTAGCTCTTGAGATACCATGAAGTGGGTACTAGATCCATAAAAAATGGAACTATGGCTCTTTTGATACCTAAAAGACAAGAAAGGGCTTGTCCGAAGGAGCTGTGAGTATGGTCTATCAGTGCCGCATGGAGGTTGGATATTTTGAAGAAAAAAAGTTCAACTAGTCTAGCCCCATGACAACAACATTTATAATAAATAAAAAGTGATGATATATAATTCAATTTATTACAAATTCACACAATTATTTTTATAAATATATCACTCATTACCATAAACTAAAAAAATCAAATATACTAATTTTATTAAAGTAAGAAATACTTTAATATTATCTTGAATATTTGATGTGAAGCTTTCTTACATATTTTTATTTAAAGGTTTGTTTAATTGGTTCTCAAAATGTTATACTAATTATGAAATATATTTTTTAATATTAAAATATTTTTACTCATTATCATTTTAAAGAAATTTGTGATTCATGTAAATTTATTTATTATATCTAAGACAAAATTGTATTTCAACCATTTGTCTTTATGTTTTATATTTTTTGTGGATGTTGTTCAATGTATGATTTTAACATATATGTTATGTTATAAAGGGGTCTCTTTTAGAACTAGCTATTGGTCTCAAGTTGTGTGTTTAGGATTGTGTATTGGAGGACATCATCCTAGGATGTACTTTCATTATGAAATATGGACATATGGCATCTCACATTCTAATTTGAAATACAAAGTAGAACCAAAGAGATAACTCAATTGAGAGATTCAATTAGGTTATATGTGTGTGGAAGGGTTATTCTTTATGACAAAGATTTAAATATGTAAATAACATTTGAATATAGGAAAACAAAGAAGACAATTGATAGCCATATTAGAATTGTAATAACAAATTTGTATTATGCTAGTTCTATACAAGATTTGTGATGTTCATCTTTCATCTAATCATCGTCCTACAAAGAAAGGTCCCATGTACATTAATATACAAAGAGGGAGGAATCAAGTGAAGTATCAGTTAGGATCATGATAGTTCATATTTTGTTTTCAATTGTTGCAATTACTCACAACTTTAACTAACAAGCCAAGTCATGTAGTAATGATAGCATAGAATTATGACTTGTGGCTTGGAACATAGGTGTTAACTATGATGATGTTCTTGTTGATAAAAATGTGAAGGCCATCAAGCAACACTTGATATTTATGGAATATTCTAGTGACATTTAGGTCTTTCTGGATCAGTTGCCCTCCTTAAAGAGCAATGTTACCCATTTTAGGAAAATTTAGTAAGAGATGTTTCAATTGATTTGAAACTTGAGCTTCTATGAAATACTTCAATGGTTTGGAAGAAAAGACCATTTTGTTGTCTTGTTTGTTTGACCCTAACCTAAATAACCTAGTCTAATTATATCAGGATGTTACATTTAAGATTGATCTTTGTGTATTAAAGTGTAGAATTTTTGTATCCAAAATTTTGTTTGAGCATTTGGTCAAGTTTTTATACTTTTTCATCTCAAAATATCTTTCTACCAAACCACACTCTTTCCTTTCTCCTTTTGGAGTTTCAAAATTTTTCCTACCATCACACCTTCCCCTATCTCCCTTATATGTCATATGGTATACCTAACCGCCCAATCCTGAAATTCTTAAATATTTATATTGTTCACCTCACCTACCTCCCAACACATCACATAAGTGTCATTAATATCAAATTTACCACAATTTCTCTAGAAGAGTTTTCTTGCCCATAAACATTATTTAAACTTACAAGGGCACAAATTCACATGTATACATGGCATTGGAGGATGAAGATATCCATTTTCATCAATGGGATGGTTGAGTGTTTATCACCATTTTAATGGTTTTCATAGGCTCTTCTTCACCCTGCACACTCAAATAAAAAGACACCATTAATGGTAATGATGTCAAGGACCAATAACTATAGATTTGTTCCCAAAACCATTCAAATATACCAAATGAGATGTATTTCTAGATTATTCATTGTCCATGAGGAATATACTTTATTCTCCAATCTGAATACTAGCTAACGTTTTTTTAATACAAGTGTTTAAAAAGTTAGATTTGATTAGGATAACCCTCTAATTAGCCGATAGTTAGCCGATAGGCTATATATAGTTTGAGGTTTTTGTCCCAAACCTATCTCACGCCGGATATAGGTAGTCAATAAACAATTTCCCGTTAGTTGTTTTCGACTATTTACACGTTTCTGACCGCACGATTGAAAAAATTGATTCGCATTCAATATTCAAATCTCAAATAAAATTAGATTTTCGTGCATATGAATAGATTGAAGCCGCTGCTGGAGGGAGATAGGTTTTAGTTCGTCTCATTTAATTTATTTTTGATTGTGGTAGGTAGGGATTTGTAAATGGCATGAGATCAGTTCATTTTTGTTGCAGATGATTGGTCGGTGTGGCTTTTGCTGCTGAGGCTGAGGAATCGTCGCCCACCCCTTCTTTGACTACAAGCTTTGGTTTTGTGATGGATCTACCCTTTTAACAACCGGTGTCATTGGATCTCTCATTTCATTTTTGGCTGAAACAAACAGCGCAAGAAATTGTAGGAATGAATATTGTCTCCAGGGAATGTCAATTGTTGCCATGGCTGAAACAAAGGGAAGGGAGGTGAAATCGTATTCACTCCAGAGGCCTCTTCCTTCTGCAAATGTTGGTGTAGACTTTCAACCCCTTTTAGCCATGGGTATGTACTTTTCTCTCGTTGAACTCTTCAATCTTTCGATGATTGCGCACACTCTATGAAAAATAATTAGATAATGGAATGCTTTATTTTGGGACCTTTATAAAATTATGTCGTTAAAGTGGAAGGGTGCGCCCTGTTTCTGCATTGAAATCAACCAAACTAGGGTGCTCTGCTATTAGGTCTAAGCTAAGCATGATGGATTCACCTAAGGTAAGTATGCAATTTAAAGTTGTGTCATCTCATAAGTTTTATTTTTCATCTTGTAAATGATAGGTTCAAGTATTTCATTGTGTGTTATGGATATAACTCTGCATGTTATTTCATTTTGATTGTTTGGCCGCTATTTCGAATCAGAGCATTGGTGTTGGGGTAATTGGTCAGTTGCATAGTCTCGTTGGTTAGGTTGTGGCCCTCATTGTAACACTGAATTTTCAAAAGGCAACATGGGCTCAGCTCTGTGTTCTATAATGTGTCCATGGGCAGTGAGTTTATCCACGGTCTTTGAGAATCTCCTTTGCTTTTTGCCTAGTGCTTGCTCTACAACACATTTACAACATGAAACTTAACTTGACACAACCCCCTGCTTCCTTTCTCCTTAAGCACTAATGGGTTTTTGCATTTCTTGAAGATTTGTCGTAGGGCTGCAGTGGCAGTCTCTGTCCCCACCTCTAAAACTCTTGCAATTTTCTGGAAAAGAACAGGGATTCTGAGTGGTGGACTCTGTCTTGTGCACCTTAGCACGTGATTTCTAATAGTGAAAGAGATTTGTTGGCCTTTTTTAAATTTTCTCAGGAAGGATCTTGATCAAGTTAACAAGTGCTTTGACTGCCTTTATTCTGTTTCTCCTAACGAGCAGTATTTCTATGGTTGACTGACATTCATCCTGATGTAGCAAATTCAAATTATGAAAGGTCTTTTCATTAAGGTATTTCTATGGCTGTTGGGATTTTAAGGGAACTCATACATTCTTTGCTGGTTTTGTGGATGGGAATTGATTAAGGAGTGAAATGACTGCAATAGTTGTTTCCACATCAATGGCAATGGAGGGAGCGATCAATCAGTTCATCATTGGTGCCATTCAACTCTTTGCAATTCAGACTAAACAAGGCTACTCTTGCAGCCCTTTGCCAATCTGCAACATCCTCATCCTGAACCAAAACAAAACAGCATGACACGAATTAAAAGAAATTTGTAAACCACTCTTGCAACCCTTTGCCAATCCGACAATTTCCTTGACCTAAACCAAAACAAAACAGAATGATATGAATTGAAAAAGGTAAACCACTCTTGCTGCACTAAATAAGATACAATACATAGCACGGGACGTAATTCACACTTTAATGGAAGGATACCTTGTCATGGTCCAAACCAAAATAGGATATTCTTCCTTGTTTTGCATCTCTTCCACCATTCACTTAAATATATATGTAGAAAAGAACAATTTTGCAATTTCACTATATTTGTATAGGGCAGCTTTAGATTATTATTCATCTCATAGGAATTGAATTGCATGGGCAGACAGTAAGCGAAGAGGAAGAGGAAGCGAGCATTAGAAAAGCTCTCAAGATGTCACTTACAAGATGCCACAACTTTAAATTGCATACTTACCTCAGGTAAATCCATGCCTGGCTTCAATTTTTTTATTGAAATAAGTCTCTGTTCACATCCCTTTCTACTCATACTGCCTCTTGACACTACTCTGCCTCTCAATATTTCTTCTTGCTCACTATCATGTTGTGTGTTAGAGAGCATGCATGGCGGGTTACAAATCAGATATAATGGCTTAGTGTTCAAATCTGTAGGAGCTAAATCAAAGTAGTAATTGATGGGACTTGGCAGTTGTCTTTATTCCAACATATTTCGAGTTTGTTGCCGATGTGGTTGTGAAGACTTCACAAAAGAGCTGGGAAGAACCTTAACGAAGAGGTGGCTCCAAGAATAAAATCAACCTTAAGGTTGCTCTGTGAAGGTATGTTTGCCTCATTTCAACATTAACATTTACACTATTTGCATTTTTCCTTTTTGCATTGATAAGAAATTTTACACAAAATGGTGGTGATTCACAACTAGAGATTATTGTACCCTGTTTATGTCTTTGAAGGATACTACCATGCTTCACCATTTGACTATCTTTTGTTAAGCCTACATTTAGGAATACACCACCTTTGGGTCCACAAATTGTAGAGAACAACTGTTGGCTATTAACATTTCATGGAAACTGTCTTTTGTAGATCTTTACTTCTCTTTTTTGTAGTCTATATTCTATTTGATAGCTTGTATAAATTTGGTTTGTGATTCAGGGAATATGATGAAACTGGCCAGTAACCAACATCTGATATAGGTTATTTTATTCTAATTGAGTAAATTACCATAGTTAAGTCTCCTCAGTTCTTTCTCTCGTAATCTTTGCTTGATGTCATGTGTTTATGAAATGTAGGGAGAAGAAGAACATGATGAAAATGGTAACAGGAGAAAGAGGCAGAGAAGGTCCCACAATAGGCCCCTGAGTAATGAAGTTCATAATTCTGTTGAGCCTATGCAAGTTTACCCTGAACCCATGCAAGTTTCTCCAGAACTTATGCAAGTTAGTGGGAACACTAATGAAATTATCATCGATCCCAAATGGCATTATTGAGAGAGGATAACCAATCTCTTGCAAGGCAGGATGAGGTTTGGTCAAGGCATTTTCCTTTGTTAGTATTAGTGTAGAATTGGTATTAGATTGATTTTTGAAGTTCAAAAATTTTTCACTGAATTTTTCCATTGTTTTACATTGATTATTATACTGTATTTCAGACTTTGGTACCAGATATTGATAGAGCTCATGCAGATGACCCCATGTGTGTTAGGGACTTTGTACAAGACATTTTTAGCTTCTATTGTCAATCAAAGGTTGGAATGCTATGCCTTGTTTCCTTCAACTATCTAAGAGTTTGGTTTATATCAATTTAATGCACCTGAAGTTTATCTCCTCAAAATAACATGTGTTCAAAAGTGAGTAAGCCTAGGTTTTAGATTAGTTTGTAGATATGTAGGGATATAGGATTCTGTGGTAATTGTTTTGTTAGGATTAATTTTTAGGAATACAACAATTCATAATGTTTTGTTTATAAAGTTATAAGTTTTGGATTATTATCAATTAGAACACAAGGCAGATGACCTAGAAATAGGACATTTTGAAATGCATGAATGAGATAATTTTAACAATGTGGCATTGAGTACACTAGGATTTCATGAAGTTTTAATTTGTGATAGATTATGAGTTATGTTCAAGGAGATTACTTGCCTTGTCAACCAGAAGTGACTGCAAGGATGAGGAGAATTCTTGTCGACTGGCTCATTGAGGTGTTGCTTGTAATTTACAGAGGCACTCATTTCATTCTACCTTTCATTGCAAAAGTAGAGAAAAATTGAATATTTCTTCATTTGATTTGTTATTTCTGTAGATCCACCAAAAATTTGAACTGAGGTATGAAACTTTATTCTTGACTTTGAATATCATCGATAGATATCTTTCAAGCCAATCCATTCTCAGAAGCGAATTGCAGCTTCTGGGGGTGACTGCAATGCTTTTGACATGCAAGTATGAGGAGGTTTATGTTCCCAACGTTGAAGAATTTGTTTCTATTTTTGAGTCTATCAGTGCCAATAATGAAATGTCGAGAATGGAGATATCAATTCTAACTGCTCTGGTATCCAACTTGTCTGTGCCTACTCCTTATGTCTTCATGAGAAGGTTCCTCCAAGCTGTTGGTTCAGATGATAAAGTAAAATTCACCTTAATTTCATAGATTATAAGGTTGATTTAAGCTTTTCATTTATTGCTTCAATTGTTTTTAATGAACTTTTGACTTTTTCAGTTGGAAGCAATTGCATTTTACCTAATTGAATTGGCCCTGGTGGAATGTGAGATGGTGGTGTACAACACCTCCACGCTAGCAGCTGCTGGAGGGAGATTGGTTTTCATTCATCTCATTTAATTTCTTTTTCGTTGTGGTAGGTAGGGCTTTGTAAATGGCAGGAGTAGATCAGTTCATTTTTGTTGCAGATGATACCTAGTGTGGTTGATTTATTGTTATCGTGAATTATGTTTCTATTGACATTACTCTCAAAAAATGTTGACCTTATGCACTTTAGATAGTCAAAAACCTACATTTCCTTCTAACAACTACTTACATTTTATCCTATATTGTGTATTTTTCAAAAAATAAAATCACTGTGATTATGATGTATGTCTCCTAACTTTTTCTTGCATGTGTACAAACAAATAGATGTACAACACAAACTCTTTGTGTCAGCTCTTTTAATAAAGGAACATCAAACCATCGACTACAAAAGCATCATATTTGAAATTGCTATGCTTGAATCTTAAAATTCACTATAAACAAATTTGTAATGTAGCAAACTTTCATGCTTTGCAAACAATATATAATGAAATATCTTGTGTATGTGTTTTAAACTCCTATTACAAATATATATAGATACTACAAACTACAATTCTTGTCATGTTTACTTAACATATAATTTTGTACCAGGGTATGATTGCACCCATTCCAATACAAAATAATTTAATGCCTTCCAATCAATATGTAAATCAAATATCTTGTGTATATATTTCAAATTCCTATTACAAACTTGTATAGACACTAGAAACTACAATTTTTTATATATTTACTTACATATAATTATCTATCGGTGTACCCCTTGCACCCCTTCTGGGGTAGGTGCTAGTTTGCACAACAGGGACAAGATGATCTCACTCGAAGGTCACGATTAAGCTCCCATGATTACAAACTAATCTCATATAGTGGTATTATAAATCTTTCAGGGTTGCAAAATCTCAACTCATTATGTGGTATAATGAGTAGTTGTGGTGAATTAAGTGTCATATCTTCAATTTTCTATTGTTCTAGCTAGTTGTTGTTGCTACTTTTATTATTGTAGTATATTTAATCTGCATTATTTATAGCTTATCATGTATCCCAATGGTGTCATTTTCATGTTATTTTTTATATTATTAAAATGTATTCGATGTACTACAAACTTATTAAATATATGTAAATTTCTATAGTTTATTTCTCTTTATGAGCCAAGTTTAATATGGGTTATTAATATTAATGCATAAATCATGAAGGGAATATTTTGGGGTTTGCATAAATTTAGGTAAATATATTTAAATATAAAATATAATATTGGGTTTCAAATGCTAATAGGTAAATAGTGAAAGAATTTTTGGGTTTGACCAAATCTGATTAAAATAATAAATTTTCCAAAACTTATGTGCTTTAGATAAGCACTATGATTATTAATTTTTAAAGGTAGTGAATAAATATTATTTATGTCAATTCTAATTAAAGTATTCAAATCTAATCAATATTGTCTTATGACTTTGAGTAATTTCAACATAGATGACCATTAGGGTTATTGCTCTAATAAGTAATCCTAGGATTTGGAAAATATTTATAGTTGGTTGTCTAGGGTCTTAAATATTATTTACATTAATATATTGCCAACGAAATTACAAACAAATTATAGAATATGGAGTAGAAAAGAGTGACTATTAAGTAACATATTGGGGAGTTTTAGAAACTCAACATCTAGGCAAGTCACATGGAGGACAACATGGAGAAGGTGTATTATTATTTGAACGGTTTGTGAAGTAAGATACAAGATGAAATATGTTTATTTCCCATCTAGACCATAGAAGGAACCTACTATCTTATTTTGAGGATAGATAATAACTTATCTAGGAAGCAATGGAAAGCGTAGGATAAGAGTGGTAATGGAATAAACAAGAAAAAAAGTGAAGGAATACATAGAAGGAAAACAAAAAAATGAGTGGTAACAAAAAACTCCAAAGAAGAGAAGAATTTGAAGAAAAGAGAAGGAAATGGTGAAGGAGGTTACAAAAGGAACTTTAGTGGTACTTTCTTCAAATATAATGAAGTAGGACACTAGAGATTTGAATGTCTAGAAGTAGAAAAGAAAATAGACATGTTGATAAGAGAGTGTATATTACCCAAGGAATTGAGGAGTCAAGAAGTGAGACAATATCATGACACCAAAAGGTGGAGATAACTTAATTTTGTGCAAGGCATTGTTGAATCTTGTTAAAGATCATGGAGAACCAAGGTCGAGAAAGATTGTCTTCTACGCAAGGTGCAAGTTATGTGGGGAATGATGCAAAATAATAGTAGATTGAGGAAGCACAAATAAATTATTGTCTACCAAGGTGGTAGACAAGTTAGACCTAAAAATGATACTTCATACTAAACATTTTCATTCTTCATGGATACAAAAGGGTCAATAATTTGACCATGAGAGAAAATTTTGGCTACTTTTCATAGTAGAGGATATGTAGATGAAGTGTTGTGTGTGGTGATCCCTATAGATTCATACCAAGTATTGTTGTGAAGGCCTTGGTAGTATGATTTTTACGCCATCAATGATGGAAGAAATAATATGTTCACCATCAAAACAGGTGGTAGAAAGTTCAAGTTGAATCCATTAAAAGTTGTTGAATATGTCATAGAGGGGAAAATAATGGTATTATGATCCAAGAAACTTATGAAGTGGGTTAAATGGTTTTAGGAGTGTTATGCATTGTTTGTACCATACACAAAAATTTTAGGTAGTAAATTTTGCTACTCAAAGGAACCAAAGGGAAAGATATTTCTAAAGAAGTTTGAGGAGATCATGGACAATAAGATACTAGATGGTTTTACACCAAAAAAAAATTGTGTTGTATAGACTTAATTCTATGACCACCACAAAAAATGTGTCTTAGCATGAGTTTTGAATCAAATATTAAAGTGTAAAAGTTGATAAACTAGAACTTGCACCAGAAGGGGTGCAAGGGGTACGCCAATAGATAATTATATGTAAGTAAATATATATATATAATTGTAGTTTCTAGTGTCTATACAAGTTTGTAATAGGAATTTGAAATATATACACAAGATATTTGATTTACATATTGATTGGAAGGCATCAAAGTATTTTGTATTGGAATGGGTGCAATCATACCCTGGTACAAAATTATATGTTAAGTAAACATGGCAAGAATTGTAGTTTGTAGTATCTATATATGTTTGTAATAGGAGTTTAAAACACATACACAAGATATTTCATTACATATTGTTTGGAAAGCATGAAAGTTTGCTGCATTACAAATTTGTTTATAGTGAATTTTAAGATTCAAGCATAACAATTTCAAATATGATGCTTTTGTAGTCGATGGTTTGATGTTCCTTTATTAAAAGAGCCGACACAAAGAGTTTGTGTTGTACATCTATTTGTTTGTACACATGCAAGAAAAAGTTAGTAGACATACATCATAATCACAGTGATTTTATTTTTTGAAAAATACACAGTATAGGATAAAATGTAAGTAGTTGTTAGAAGAAAATGTAGGTTTTTGACTGTCTAAAGTGCATAAGGTCAACATTTATTGAGAGTAATGTCAATAGAAACATAATTCACGATAATAGTAAATCAACCACACTAGCTATCATCTGCAACAAAAATGAACTGATTTGCTCCTACCATTTACAAAGCCCTACCTACCACAACGAAAAAGAAATTAATTGAGATGAATGAAAACCAATCTCCCTCCAGCAACTGCTAGCATGGAGGGGTTGTACACCACCATCTCAAATTCCACCAGGGCCAATTCAATTAGGTAAAATGCAGCTGCTTCCAACTAAAAAAGTCAA
This sequence comes from Sequoia sempervirens, assembly GCA_007258455.2. Classification (NCBI taxonomy): domain Eukaryota; kingdom Viridiplantae; phylum Streptophyta; class Pinopsida; order Cupressales; family Cupressaceae; genus Sequoia; species Sequoia sempervirens. Next base: position 54,273 of record VDFB02106513.1, on the reverse strand, counting down.
AAGTTCATTAAAAACAATTCAAGCAATAAATGAAAAGCTTAAATCAACCTTATAATCTATGAAATTAAGGTGAATTTTACTTTATCATCTAAACCAACAGCTTGGAGGAACCTTCTCATGAAGACATAAGGAGTAGGCACAGTCAAGATGGATTCCAGAGCAGTTAGAATTGATATCTCCATTCTTGACATTTCATTATTGGCACTGATAGACTCGGAAATAGAAACAAATTCTTCAATGTTGGGGACATAAACCTCCTCATACTTGCATGCCAAAAGCATTGTAGTCACCCCCAGAAGCTGCAATTCACTTCTGAGAATGGATTGGCTTGAAAGATATCTATCGATGATATTCAGAGTCAAGAATAAAGTTTCATACCTTAGTTCAAATTTTTGGTGGATCTATAGAAATAACAAATCAAATGAAGAAATATTCAATTTTTCTCTGCTTTTGCAATGAATAGTAGAATGAAATGAGTGCCTCTGTAAATTACAAGCAACACCTTAATGAGCCAATAGACAAGAATTCTCCTCATCCTTGCAGTCACTTCTGGTTGACAAGGCAAGTAATCTCCTTGAATAGAACTCATAATCTATCACAAATTAAAACTTCATGAAATCCTAGTGTACTCAATGCCACATTGTTAAAATCATCTCATTCATGCATTTTAGAATGTCCTATTTCTAGGTCCTCTGCCTTGTGTTTTGATTGATAATAATCCAAAACTTATAACTTTATAAAAAAACATTATGAATTGTTGTATTCCTGAAAATTAATCCTAACAAAACAATTACCATGGAATCCTATATCACTACATATCTACAAACTAATCTAAAACCTAGGCTTACTCACTTTTGAACACATGTTATTTTGAGGAGATAAACTTCAGGTGCATTAAATTGATATAAACCAAACTCTTAGATAGTTGAAGGAAACAAGTCATAGCATTCCAACCTCTGATTGACAATAGAAGCTAAAAATGTCTTGTACAAAGTCCCTAACACACATGGGTTCATTTGCATGAGCTCTATCAATATCTGGTACCAAAGTCTGAAAGACAGTATAATAATCAATGTAAAATAATGGAAAAATTCAGTGAAAATTTTCTGAACTTCAAAAATCAATCCAATACCAACTCTACACTAATACTAACAAAGGAAAATGCCTTGACCAAACCTCATCCTGCCTTGCAAGAGATTGGTTATCCTCTCTCAATAATGCCATTTGGGATCGAGTGATAATTTCATTAGTGTCCCACTAACTTGCATAAGTTCTAGAGAAACTTGCATGGGTTCAGGGTAAACTTGCATAGGCTCAACAAAATTATGAACTTCATTACTCAGGGGCCTGCTGTGGGACCTTCTCTGCCTCTTTCTCCTGTTACCATTTTCATCATGTTCTTCTTCTCCCTACATTTCATAAAACACAGGACATCAAGCAAAGATTACGAGAGAAAGAACTGAGGAAACTTAACTATGGTAATTTACTCAATTAGAATAAAATAACCTATATCATATGTTGGTTATTGGCTAGTGTTTCATCATATTCGCTGAATCACAAGCCAAATTTATACAAGCTATCAAATAGAATATAGACTACAAAAAAGAGAAGTAAAGATCTACAGAAGATAGTTTCCATGAAATGTTAATAGCCAACAGTTGTTCTCTACAAGTTGTGGACCCAAAGGTGGTGTATTCCTAAATGCAGGCTTAACAGAAGACAGGCAAATGGTGAAGCACGGTAGTATCCTTCAAAGACATAAACAAGGTACAGTAATCTCTAGTTGTGAATCACCACCATTTTGTGTAAAATTTCCTATCAATGCAAAAAGGAAAAATGCAAATAGTGTAAATGTTAATGCTGAAATGAGGCAAACATACCTTCACAGAGCAGCCTTAAGGTTGATTTTATTCTTGGAGCCACCTCTTTGTTAAGGTTCTTCCCAGCTCTTTTGTGAAGTCTTCACAACCACATTAGCAACAAACTTGAAATATGTTGGAATAAAGATAGCTGCCAAGTCCCATCAATTACTGCTTTGATTTAGCTCCTACAGATTTGAACACTAAGCCATTATATCTGATTTGTAACCCGCCATGCATGCTCTCTAACACACAACATGATAGTGAGCAAGAAGAAATATTGAGAGGAAGAGTAGTGTCAAGAGGCAGTATGAGTAGAAAGGGATGTGAACAGAGACTTATTTCAATAAAAAAATTGAAGCCAGGCATGGATTTACCTGAGGTAAGTATGCAATTTAAAGTTGTGGCATCTTGTAAGTGACATCTTGAGAGATTTTCTAATGCTCTCTTCCTCTTCCTCTTCCTCTTCGCTTACTGTCTGCCCATGCAACTCAATTCCTATGAGACGAATAATAATCTGAAGCTGCCCTGTACAAATATAGTGAAATTGCAGAATTGTTCTTTTCTACATATATATTTAAGTGAATGGTGGAAGAGACGCAAAACAAGGAAGAATATCCTATTTTGGTTTGGACCATGACAAGGTATCCTTCCATTAAGGTGTGAATTACTTCTTGTGCTATGGATTGTATCTTATTTAGTGCAGCAAGAGTGGTTTACCTTTTTCAATTCATATCATTCTGTTTTGTTTTGGTTTAGGTCAAGGAATATGCGGATTGGAAAATTCCTTCCTGTGCTATGGATTGTATCTTATTTAGGGCAACAAGAGTGGTTTACCTTTTTCAATTCATATCAGTCTATTTTGTTTTGGTTTAGGTCAAGGAATATGCGGATTGGCAAAGGGCTGCAAGAGTGGTTTACAACTTTCTTTTAATTTGTGTCATGCTGTTTTGTTTTGGTTCAGGATGAGGATGTTGCGGATTGGCAAAGGGCTGCAAGAGTAGCCTTGTTTAGTCTGAATTGCAAAGAGTTGAATGGCACCAGTGATGAACTGATTGATCGCTCCCTCCATTGCCATTGATGTGGAAACAACTGTTGCAGTCATTTCACTCCTTAATCAATCCCCATCCATGAAACCAACGAAGAATGTATGAGTTCCCTTAAAATCCCAATAGCCATAGAAATACCTTAATGAAAAGACCTTTCATAATTTGAATTTGCTACATCGATATGAATGTCAATCAACCATAGAAATACTACTTGTTAGGAGAAACAGAATAAAGGCAGTCAAAGCACTTGTTAACCTGATCAAGATCCTTCCCAAGAAAATTTAAAAAAGGCCAACAAATCTCTTTCACTATTAGAAATCGCGTGCTAAGGTGCACAAGATAGATTCCACCACTCAGAATCCCTGTTCTTTTACAAAAAATTGCAAGAGTTTTAGAGGTGGGGACAGAGACTGCCACTACAGCCCTACGACAAATCTTCAAGAAATGCAAAAACCCATTAGTGCTTAAGGAGACAGGAAGCAGGGGGTTGTGTCAAGTTAAGTTTCATGTTGTAAATGTGTTGTAGAGCAAGCACTAGGCAAAAAGCAAAGGAGATTCTCAAAGACCGTGGATAAAATCACTGCCCATGGACACATTATAGAACACAGAGCTGAGCCCATGTTGCCTTTTAAAAATTCAGTGTTACAATGAGGGCCACAACCTAACCAACGGGACTATGCAACCGACCAATTACCCCAACACCAATGCTCTGATTCGAAATAGCGGTAAAAAAATCAAAATGAAATAACAGGCAGAGTTATACCCATAACACACGATGAAATACTTTAACCTATCATTTACAAGATGAAAAATAAAGCTTATGAGATGACACAACTTTAAATTGCATACTTACCTCAGGTGAATCCATCATGCTTAGCTTAGACCTAATAGCAGAGCACCCTAGTTTGGTTAGTTTCGATGTAGAAACAGGGTGCACCCTTCCACTTTAATGACATAATTTTATAAAGGTCCCAAAATAAAGCATTCCATTATCTAATTATTTTTCATGGAGTGTGCACAATCATCAAAAGATTGAAGAGTTCAACGAGAGAAAAGTACATACCCATGGCTAAAAGGGCTAAAACTCTGCACCAACATTTGCAGAAGGAAGAGGCCTCTGGAGTGGATATGATTTCACCTCCCTCCCCTTAGTTTGTTGGCCTCTGGAGTTGATATGATTTCACCTCCCTTCCCTTAGTTTCAGCCATGGCAACAACTGACATTCCCTGGAGACAATATTCATTCCTACAATTTCTTGCGATGTTTGTTTTAGCGAAAAATGAAATGAGAGATCCAATGACACCGGTTGTTAAAAGGGTAGATCCATCAAAAAACCAAAGCTTGTAGTCAAAGAAGGGGTGGGCGACGATTCCTCAGCCTCAGCAGCAAAAGCCACACCGACCAATCATCTGGAACAAAAACAAACTGATCTCCTGCCATTTACAAAGCCCTACCTACCACAGTGAAAAAGAAATTAAATGAGACAAACGAAAACCTATCTCCCTCCAGCGGCTGCTTCAATCTATTCATATGCACGAAAATCTGATTCATTCGAGATCTTAATATTGAATGCGAATCAAATTTTTTAGTCGTGAGGTCAGAAACATGTAAATAGTCAGAAACAACTAACAGGAAATTATTTACTGACTACCTGTATCCGACGTGAGACAGGTTTGGGACAAAAACCTCACACTATATATAGCCTATCGGCTAACTATCGGCTAATAAAGGTATAATTCTAGAAAGTATGATCCTTCTTGTTGTATCTAAAATACTTTCACTAAGGAAGGGAGGGAAATGGAGGATGTGTACTAAATCTCATACCATCAACAATATCATCATCAAATTTAGGTTTCTACTACCATGCATGGATGAGGTAATGATTTATTTAAGTGGGGAATGCTAATTTTACAACATTGATCTCAGTTAAAATTAGTGATTTGACATGCCCTTTAGGTTGACTGGAATGTGATGATTACTTTTATGAGACTAATGAATGTGTCTTTGAAACCTTTCTTAGGTAAGTTTGTTGTTTTTTATTTGGATGGCATTTTATTTTTTAAGAAGACTATGGAGTAGCATCATGAACACTTGTGACAAGTGTTAGCATAGTTGCATAAGGAAAAATTACATATAAAATTGAAGAAGTGTAGTTGTATGAAAAAGGAAACAGTATACTTAGGATTTGATATTTCAACATGGATTAAGAATGGATCTAGAAAAAGTTTGAATTATTGAATGACTATTATTACAAAATTTAATGGAGGTTAGAAGTTTCCATGGATTGGAAAGTTTCTATTGAAATATCATTTAAAGGAATTTTTGTAGGAAATGGTGTATACCATATATTTCTATGAGAGAAAATCTCATTATAGAATTACATAGTGGAGGCTTAGGAAGACATTTCACTATGAATAAAAATTTGGCCATGTTGGAATAGTGGTATTTTTTACCATACCTACATTGTCACATCAAAATATTTATTTCTTAGAATACCAATTTGTACAATTTTTTACCTATTATGGAGAAGCCCCAAGAGTAACCCTCCATGGAATTTTTCCTTGGACTATTATGGCCTCAGTGGACCAATGGTTTAATCTTTTTAGTGGTTTATTGGTCTTTAAAAATGGGGCATTCTATACCTTACCAAAAGATAAATGACACTTCCAAGACTGCAAGCCTATTCTTTAAGAAAGTTGTGAGGATGTATGGGTTACCATAGAGTATCACCTAAAATAGGGGTACTATGTTATTGAGTCATTTTTTGCATACATTGTGGAAGAGGTTAATGATATAGCTAAATTACAAGTCTACATACCATCCATAAATAGATGGTTAGACAAAATTTATGAAAATGAGTTTAGGAAATCCTCTCAAAATTTTGGTATAATAAAAAGCAACATAGTGGGACACGATGTTAGTGTAAGCTAAGATTTTGTTCATTAATTTAGTGTACTAGTATACTTGTAAAACCCCTTTATGGGTTACATATGGGGAATCTCAAAAAGGTGGTGTATACTTATTTATGGTGACTAATGAATAGCACAATATAGCATATGTAGAGGATTTTCCACAACACACGAAGGAGGTGTATGTACAAGTGAGGTAAAAACTAGAGATGAGTAATAAAGTATAATATAAATATAGAAAAATGTAGAATAAAGAATACCTACTCAAAGGGTTAGTTGATCATGGTCCATATAATAAATGAAAGTTTCCCTAAGGAAACATAATAAAAGTAGGAACTAAAGAATATTGGCCCTTGTAGAGTGTTGCATAGATTTTCAAAGAGTACTTATGCGATTGAATTACCCAAGGGTTTGAACATCTCAATAATGCTCAACATGGTTGATCTATATGATTACCTTGGGGTTGTAGATCAAAAACAGATATATCATCAAGTCACAAGAATAAAATTAGAGATACCAAGTCTTGAAGAGGCCTAAATATGAGATAAATTAAATTTAAATTAGTTGGGTAGAAGAACTCGAAATGAGGAATATAAAGAATACCTGTTTTGATGGAACAGAACAATAATAGAGGATGAAACACAACTTTGTGAAGATGAAGTGGGCTCATTAAGGTGCCCACCACAACCTCTTTCAATTCTTGAATTTTGAGAACCATGCTAAAAAAATATTACCTAGGATATCCGATGTAGTCTAGCATCTCAAGGGTTAAGCAATCTTGCACCACCCAAATAATTTTATTGTTTTACATTTTTTGTTTTGTAGGTCCAAGTATTTTTTCTAGTTAGATTTTTATTTTCAAATCTACTTGATAGAAGTTAGTTTACACCATGAATTAACATCTTCCTTAGCTATTGCTATGTCCTATAATTTATTATTATTTTTATTCTTACCACTTATGTAAATCATTTTCTTATTGTTTCTCTTATTTTCTTATGCATCATCATGATTTATGGTTCTTTTCTAATGCTTATTACATTCCTATCTACTTATGATTTCATTGTCCATGTCTTCTAATGTTTATCACATGCTCATGTTTTGACTAAGGTAATCAAGGGAAAAGGGCCAAAACTTGTTACAAGACAACCTTAGAGGTAAGTAGGATGAATCTCACCAATAGTGATACAAAAAAATTAGCAAACAAATAAAGTCTATCAAGAAGAGAGACAAAACCAATTAAAAAGAAGAGAATAGCTAAGACCAACAATGCTTTTGATCGAAGCATGGAACTAGACAAAGCCAAGACAGTCAAGGAAGTTTGAAACCAAATTTCACCCAAGGCCTTAGAAGATAGGTTGTACTAGAATGAGAAATATTTTGTTATTAGTAATAGAAAACCCATCCAAAGGATTTTCAAGAATAACATTGAACTTCCTTTTAACCTTGTATGTGTATCATGTTTCCCATATCCTTGTGGTTAGTAGCAATGGTTTGCAGCATCTTCATTTCCACCAAGCTCACAAAAGAGGGGCTCGCAACAACCTATTCCATACATGAACTTGGAACCTTGCAAATGAGGTCATTCACAGAGGTATATAGCACCATAACTTGAGGGTGAGGACACCTGGCATCATACATGATCTCGAAGGAGTGAACATTATTAGGAAGATCTTAGAAAATTGAGAGGAATTTCCCAACACTCAAGAAGTGATAGAATTGAGAGGTATCATTAAGAATTCCATGCTCCCAAACCCAAAACTTAGAAAATAGTTTAACACTATTGGGAAACTTTGAACTAGAATCAACCAAGACATGAAATCTAGCAAAAAGAAAGATGGCTTTAGATTTAGTGACATTGTTTATGGAAATAGACTGACCAATAGCAACAACTATTCCATGAATGATATCTTCATCCTAGAATTCCAAAGGGAGTTCTTGGAAACGAACCCAAATAGGAATCATGTTAACCCTCGTAACATTAAAACTAGCAAATTGACTTCTTAAATGAAGAAAAGCCTTACCAAGAAGCTAGGTACCTCATAAATAATGCAAATACAATCCTCAATGGAATGAAAGGAGAATAGGAGGAAACCATTCATCAAGGCTACAACACAAATATCGAAAACCATCCAACATTCAAACACCTAATTGTAAATAATGTCAATATTCAATCTAAAGCCAAATAATCTCCTATTAAGAGAAAATTGTAGACTAAAAAGTTTTCTATCCACCCACTTGTCAAAGATACTTAGAGAAATAGAATAGGGATTAAGAGACACATCAACATTAGTGACATCTCCAACACCACTCAAAGAGGTCAATTCTAGAACAACAATAGTATAATCCTCGATAAAAGGGGACCCTACACACAAAGGGTGATTCTCTAACACAGTAGGAGTCCTAGTTTCACACTTGGCATGAGCTGCAGAGGGAGTATCCTAGGAAAGGAACACCCTACCCTATCCATCACTAGAACAAGATATAAAACCCTCCTCAATCTGACCAACAATAGGAACTAGAGGCTCACCCACAGCTCCATCATAACATATCAGTGAGGTCACAACATTTCCTGCATGAACCATTGTACAACCAATAGTAACAAGGGTCAAGACAAAATTAGGGATAAGAAGGACATTCTCACCTTGCATCACCAATTTTTTGGGAAGCAAAAAGCCCCTCCTAAGAGAAATCCCTAAATCCCCCGAACCAAGATTAGTAAGAGTGGATTTGGCAAAGGATTCACATGCTTGAGAGACAGACCTTTGGAGGACATTCTGTTATGTCACTAACCATAGATCCATTAGAGGGACATCTATATCATCCTAAAAAAATTAGGGGAACCAAGCTACATTAATTTCCTCGATGCCAAAAACACCAACCTCATCTTTGTCCTCACTCCATCTACCTCCTCTACCTCTCCCATTGAGAACTTCTAATAGAATGTCAATGATTTTTTCATTTCCCTCCTTGAAACAACTTTGATCCCTCCCGTCCAAATCCACATCTGCAGAGTCATCCTTATTACCTTCATAATAATCCTCCTTTGCCATCACTTGTGTAAGAGGAGACACCTACACCATTTGTGTCTAGGGTTTTCACCATCGAAAAACCATGTTGATTACCATGATTTGATCACATTTTTATGATGCTTATGTTATTTTGAACCTTTGAACCTTATCATGTCATTATATTATATTCAATGTGATCCTATGTTGATATGTTCATTCCTTACATCTTATGATGTCCTATTGTGCTTCTAATTTCCATAGCATTATATTAGAGACACCTTTCTCTCTTTGTTATATTTGTTCCTTCATTGTCTTATCATGATTCTAAGAATTATCTTATTAGATTATGTACATCTTTCTTCTTCCATTTTTTATTAGACTATCAATGACCTATCATGAAGTATCTTATTACATTGCTTGTGGGGCATCACATCTTCCCCATGTCATTTTGGGCTCATATAAACTTACCATAATCCTAATGTCTCCCACATTTACACCTTACAATTGCACTATTTCATGACACTTATCTATACATCCTATGATATTTATATATCATAGGTTTGTCGATTTTATCTTGATTTATATATATGTAATGTACTTGATGAATTTATTTCAAAATCAATCACAACCTTAGAATAAAAAATTGATAGAAAAATAAACTTATGCTTTTTTAATCACCCCTTATTTTTATGCACCTTACATGCTTATCAATTGATGATTATATATGCATGCCCCTCACAAAACATCTATCTAGACATTGAAGACCTTATTTGCTTTATCATTTAGGTGGCTATAATAATTTTTTATCTTACTTATGCCCATACCATTATTTTATCATCATCTCACTATCTTGCTCATTTTTGCAACCATTTTTAAGCCATGACCACATCTTACAAAGTTGTGCTCACATATTTTACCATGTACTAACAATCATAGTATTGCATTGGGGTAATTATGTCATAACTATCTTATTGTGTGCTTGCATGCCTCATCTAAGAGTCACAATGGGGACACCATTTCCTTCCCTAAACTATTGATCACATGGCAACACCTAATATATCATGCACCTAGAGCTATGTTAGTACTAGAGAATTTGTCTTTGCTCTACCATTGTGTGGTCATGCATTCAGAGCCATATTGGGGATGCATGCCTTTTCTAGTGTTATATGTACTTGAACAAGTGTATCTAGCCATCGGGGCCACTTTACTTTTCTCATTTTCCTATATTAGGAGCAAATTTGTATACCTTTGTTATTTTCATCCCATGTGCTTACCACTTTATCATACATGATTTTTTTGTTGGCATGTGATATATTTATAAAAATGACTACATTACATTATTTATATGCTTCCATTTACATTTCATGTAATATTTTGTCCTCTCCTTGAATCTCTTGCATCCAAGTGGTGTAATAAATTAAAGGGAGCATCTATTGTCACTGACACTCCTATGTTGAGATTGTAGACGACTTTATAGGTACCTATTCAAAAACTCATCACCATCTACAAACAAGTTTTGGTCATATGGCATGGAAATGCCTAATATGCATTTTATCATATGGATATCACGTGGAGTATTTCCAAGGCACAAGTTATATAAAGATGAATTTTTTCTAACCCTATACTCTCCCTCCCACTCTCTCATGTTCATAGACAATAAAATCAACTTGCAACTTTGTGATTTCTTTTATAGAATCTACTCATTACATGTATTCTCCTTATTTTGTAGCTTCCTATGGAGTACACATGCTAGATGATGGAGGAATGCAAAATAAATCTAGTTAGATCCATTATATTACATGAACCTAATATCCTTTTATGTATGAATATTTACTTCAAATGTGCACATTTGTGAGTGTATGCTTACATTAACATGCATTTTTGTGTTAGGATTCACATGCATATCAATTCAACAATTTCCCTAATGTAGTTCTAAACATCATTGATATAAGCACCCTCAAACAACAAGTATTAGAGTTAACATGTCGCATAAGTGCATATTTTGCTAGATTAGATCTACAAGTTATATATTATATTTATACTATGTGGAATTGACCTAGATCCATTGTTGACTCCCACAAAGTTCCAAGTCTATATAGAGTTTTAGATAATTACAACATTAAGGACATTTATTTTTATATGCCTAGACATCTAAGTTTTGTATAACATCAAGTTTAATCATCATCATCATTGCCATGTTTAAGTGTTTATCCTTTACATTTAGTTTTACAAATATCTTCTTGATTATCCATTTATAATTATCATTTGCTTAATATAAATCAAATATACCTAATTTATGTACATTTATTTCGTTAAAGTAGATTAATTTAGGAAAAGTAATTATTACTTCACAAGTTAAAATGGAATATTGATTAATGTTGAAGGGACCTAATAAGAAAACATACAAGTTTAAAAATTATGATTTAAAAAGTTTGAAGTAAGTTTTATCGTTTGTAAAATAGATTATAGATATAGAAAAACAAATCTCTTAAAAGATCCATCTTTGGAATTTGTTTATTTTAATCTTATACATAAATTATTATTTGGTTTACTTTTTAATTTTCAATTATTTAAAACTCTCCTCATATTTTTGTTTTTCCTTTGTTTCAAATGTAAATTAAATTTTCAATATTTTAAAAATAGTATTCAATTCAAATACTATTATTTTTTATCAAAAAAATCAAAATAACTACTTACAATTTTATAATTTAGATTATGCGTAGATATAGTTGGTACAAGCCCTATAATGCCTAGATGGTGGATCCCTATCATAATCATTATAGGGTTCTAGAATTGTAGGGAGGATAGGCTCTTAATCCTATGATTCATCTAGTCCAATCCAACTAAGTTTACCCCAAAGCATTCCCATCCTTGTCATGGATTAATAAATGGCCCCCAAAGCCAACCCTTATTAATTGGGGCCAAATGCAAATCCACCTCCAACCAATGGCACTTCAGAGACTATTGGTCATGCACTGAGAGTCGCCTCTCTCAACTCAAGTCCACAACACATTGTCATAAAAGTAAATAAAACATTTACAAATGAGTCGTGATTTCCTTCCAAGTTGCAAGTTGTCATAAAAATAAAATATTTACAAATAAGAAGTGTAATTTCCTTCAAAGTAGGGAGTGTAATAGGGGAATGGTTATGAACAAATCTAAAATTGAGTACAACACAATTATAATTTTAGATTTTTACTTTTAATTGATAAATTCTCTATATGCTTTCAATTAATAATAAATTCAAGCATATTACTTCAAATAAAATACATTATTCATTTGTTTCTAGCTTTGTTCTTATGTAACTTAATATTCATTTTTTTTTTTGGATATTTTTCATATGTATCTTAGCTCCATAATTTAAATGTATCTCTTTAACAAAATACACATTTTAAATTATTTTAATAGAAAACATATTTAAATTATCTAACTTTTATATTAAATTTAAATTTTAATATAACATTAAATTTACTCATTCATACCAATTATGCATTCTATTAAATCTACCTAAATCAAACTTAAAAAAAGCTTCATTTTTCTACACCAATTTAAGTGTTAATTGGTAAGAAAGAAAGCTCCCTCATATTACATATAACTGCATAAATATAATAAAAAATCATTCTATTATCCTTTTTACATAAAAAGATACATGATAAATTGAAAAATCACAATATTTAAACCTCAAATGGGTTTTTAATATCTTACATGTTTTAAAATGTAAAATTTTACTCAAGAAATCAAATACAATTACAGAATTAAAAGCCCAAAAACCATGCTTCTTGGTCTTAATATCATGGGAGTCTGGACATTTCAAAGGCCTTCCAAATAGAAACCAAATGCATTCTCCAAGTGGAGCAATTTCCAAGCTATGTCCTGGGATAGCTTGACTCATAGATGAAATGTAACGAAATATAATCCAAATGAAACAAAATAAAATCCTTTAGGTTTATCACCAATAAAAAGTGGAGCAATTTCCAAGCTATGTCCTGGGATAGCTTGACTCATAGATGAAATGAAACGAAATAAAATCCAAATGAAACAAAATAAAATCCTTTTGGTTTATCACCAATAAAAAAGTGGAGCAATTTCCAAGCTATGTTTGGGATAGCTTGACTCACAGATGAAATGGAACGAAATAAAATCCAAATGAAACAAAATAAAATCCTTTTGATTTATCACCAATAAATAAGAATTAAGAGCAAAATAAATAAATTGCTTACCCCACTGAAAAGACATTCATCACTGCCTATGTTGTCCAAAGACATTCACCCCACTGAAAAGACATTCATCACTGCCTATGTTGTCCAAAGACATTCATCACTGCCCATGTTGTCCATTGCTATATCTAATGCTGTTTTGCCTTGAATTTCGGATTTACTGATCAACTCCTTTGTTATCATCAACACCAATATTTTTATACATCTCGAAACTGTAAAAAATCTTTACTGCATTCTCAACAGATAAGTGCAGAGCATTTCTTTATCATCAACTGCTCTGCACTTGCAGTTGACAATGCAGTAAAAAAAATTTGACAGAATTTCTAGGTGTATAAAAACATTGATGTTGTTGATGATATCAATTGGACCTGACAAAAACGGCATTAGACATAGCAATGGGCAACATAGACAGCATCAAATTAAGAGCATCTTCACGTCCCCCCTGAGGTAGAAGCTGCATATAGTTTAGTAGTAAAATGCAGCTTTAGAACTTCATAAATGCTTGAAGATCAGATTCAAATTTGCCTCAATGTTGCCTTGGCTATCCCTGAAAATCCCAAAAAGAATGAATAAGAAATAGAAAATCACGAAATAGCCATGGTAGTAAACCCTGAGCAGAGTCTTTACAACAGATAGACGTACCATCCAGTGTTACCTAAAACTTGGCATACTTGGCATACATGAGATAAAACTTGTGCTCAATACGAGAGAAGCCCTCAGCAACATTGGTCGAGTCAGAAATCATGCAAACAGCCCTCTGCAGCTTGGTTGAGAGCTAATTACTGGTACCGGTTGAACCCAGTAGGACACCAGTCGGCATTCACACCCTTGGACACATCTCCTCTGTACATGAGACAGCAGATCATGTACTTTCAGTGGCGGGGATTACAACTCTACATGAAACAATGAAAGACCTACAGGTAACCCTGAATATTCTTGTCTTGAAGTGCAGAAAATATGAAAAACAGTTACTGACCTAGGAAACAAGTCTGTTAAGGTTGCTTAGGGTGATCAATTTCATGAATGGCCTCATTATCTAACATCGCAGCAACATCAATGTGCTCTAACAGCGAATGAGTCGAGAGCACGCTGTAGGGGGGTTCAACAACGGATCTGGCGACCTGAGGAGATGGGTAAACTGTGAAACCCAATTTAAGTTTCTTTCCGCAGAAAGCCTCTCCGTGAGAAGAAATCCAAGCCATGAAACCCCTGCGTGGAATACATGAAACCCCTGTAGATCCGTGCAGTTGTCCGCCATCTTCCGGTTTCGATCCGGACACAGATCCACTATCTCATTACCAACTAAAGGCAAAAAACAAAAACAAAAAAAGCGTTATTTACAGATTAGGGTTTCAATTGACAATACCAAATCTAGTTTTCTCGCTTTAGGGTTTCAAAATGACAGAAAGTATAATGTTGCCATGGTAATTTGAGAATGATGACTCACTGTTGTAGTGGCCGCGGGTGAAGTTGTTTGTGGCATTCCGGTTCGAACATCGTGGATGACAGTTGATTCCAGATCCATGAACAGAGCAAGCAGAATTAAAATGTAACCGGTAGAGCCATTAGAAAAAAATATTTAGGGGAGAGGACCCATTAGTTGAGTATGTTTTAATAGTTGAGATAGTAGTTGTTTATATAATGTTCAATAGTTGTGATAGTAATTGTTTATATAATGCCTAATACTTGTGACATGACTATCCTAACTCAAACAAAATGTATTTCTTGGATCTAAAAAGTAACTAATCATGTGATACGACATCAGTGCTCAACTACCCATGATGTGAATGCACAAGTATTGGTAGCACGTTTATTTTGGGCCTTTTTGGACACCTTACAAAAAGCATGTTGATGTGGCCTCAAAATGAAAGTTATAAGCAGGGGACTTGCCAAGTAAGCTGCTGTAAAAAAATTGGAGTGATTTGAAACCTCCACGTAGGATTTTGAGAAGCGCAAAGTTAGGGTGCACAACTACTGGGTCCTCTCCTATCAACATTAGGTCTTGCCATTCGATATTATTAAATTGTACATTTGAAATTGATATCAAACAAAGAGACGTTCTTGAAATTGTTGGCAAGTGTCTAGACAACATTGCATCTATGGAAAGTTCAAGATTAGGAAGCTAAGAAAACATTTCATCTTATTATTATTATTATATGGAAACAATTAGATTACATAGATGTCAATATTTGTCTTTATATAGTAGATTACAACAACATGAGTAAGCATACATCTATATTAGAGTCATCTTTTGGCGAAGTAGTCACATGTAGGGGGGATTTTGTCCATGAAAGTTAGCCAAGAGTTGAACCAAATGCACCTTTAGAGGTTTGAACCTTGGAGAATGGCTTTTTAATCACATACCAACATCCTCACTAATTATGTTCAATTGATTGAACTACAACCCTTTGACAAAAATGTCTAATGGAATGCTCTTTCCCCACAAATAAGTACATCCTAGTAGGTGTCACATGTGAGAGATAGGGGGTGGGGAGCACATCCTAGTTGTAAACTCTAGAAATGGAACAAGTGATTAGAAAATTTTATAATATTTTTCCCTGTAAAAAAGCAATGTCAAATCTACATGACCACTATTAGATAGTGATGTTTGTAGACCTAAGTTAACTTGTTAATCTTTATTAAATCTTAACACATTTAACATTTATTATAAATATCATTATTAATTTATACTTAATTATTTGAATTTATATATTAAATTTAAATAATTATTTTATGAAGATTAATAAAATTTCTTTTCTTTTGCTATGTAGCCAATTGATCAATTGAGAAGAGAGAAAAGAAAATATGGTGGATTATTAAATTTAAATCATCTAGAATGATTCATGTCTATATGAAATAATGCAATTTATTATTTTAGATATATGCAAGGGAATCTAAACTATGGTTTATAAATCATGTTAGAGCCCAAATATTAGACAAATAACTAGTTTTTATTATGCATGCAAAGGCACACTACATAACTTAGTACTTTACACTATTAACTTGCAATCAAATTGAGAGCACACTTAAACATTCTATCACAACTCTTGTTGCTTTCATTGTTGTGGAATCTACAAAAATATTCGAATGGAAAATAATGTTACATGTGATATGGAAATTTTAAACCCCCAGTGCTTCCTATAATAGGTTCTAAGTCCTCCCAAACCCCCTAAACTCGTAGTGCTTTTTGGAACATGTTCCAAGGTTGTAAGTCCTTCTAGACTCCCAATATTGTAAGTGATTTTTGGAGTAGGTTCCAAGTCCTCTCGAACTCCCTACACCCCTAATGATTTTTACAATAGATTCTAAGGTTTTAAGTCCTCCTAGACTCCCCAAACCCCTAGTAATTTTGGGAACATGTCCTTAGGCCCCAAAGTTCCTTATCGGACTCCCAAACTCTTGTCAGTCACCAATTCATCTAAATATCCCAGTAAGGCATGACCTCCTCTAACTTTTATTATATTTCATTAATGGTTGGAACTATTGTAGATCATAAAAATATGACTCCCCATGCTTTGTAAGTATAAATTGACATGATTGTAGCATATCTCTTGTACTAAATCAAGGAAAAACATGACATGGAGGCATGGGAACCCCTTGCAAATACCTTCTTGGTCATGGTTTTTAGGGATTTCATGCAATATTGCAATATTATCCTCGGTGACAATCTACAAAGATGGTATAAATACTTGAAATGATAAGATGGAAGGGGATGGTTGAAGTAAATAAGAGAAAAATAGTGAAAAATCTAGGAAAAGGGGAAATATTGTAGCAACAATACCCTAGGATTTTTATTTCTCACACAAGGGAAAGATATTTTATATTTTGATGATCTTCATTCACTAGAAATATATAATAAACATTTGTAACCTATGAAGAATGAATTTAATAAGTCCATCTAGTATTGTATGAGTTTCTTCAAGGATGTTTGTATATTTTTTGGATGTCTTATTGACTAGCTAGTTAGCTAGGAGATTGAAAAAAGTTCGAAACCTTTTGAAATGTATATTCTCTTGAAAATAAATAAATATCAAGGTTTATCTCTAGATTACTAGGTAGACTCTTATAAAGTCTTACAATTGCTAGTATCTCTTCATTTGTATGTCTAAAACCTAGTTTATGTATGTATGTAGAGATAGATATATTCTTTGGGTGTATCTTCTTTAAGGTATCCCATTATGGTTTCAATTATTTCATGGTTTGCATGAATCCCAAACTTTATGAACCAACTAGAATAGGCACCCATCTAGACACAATCTTAAACCTCCTCATCACCCCCATCACACCTTAAAATAATCAATCTTAAATATCATTTAATTTTGTCTTAAAGTAAGTTTTACTTACTAACATATCTAAAGTTATGTACAATAGCAATAGGGGCTTCCAAAAATAATATTTCAAACATTTTATGTGGAAAATATATACTTTATAAGGTTCTTGATCCTAAATATTGTAAACCAATATATCTAGACATGAGTGAGAACCATAATAGGGGTACAATATGCATTGGGTACTGAAAGGTTGAAAATTGTTGCTCTATGTTTGGGAGATAAAACAATCAATTTCCTACACGTTTCATTCAAGGAAACCCTAGAGATCTCAATCCAATGATAGGATGGGGGATAGAGATCTGCAATAAGGTATCCTATGGTATGATTAAAGACTAAAAATGGGTTCACCACCAAGCTAAAGCTTGGAAATACTAGTAAAATGTAAGACTTAATGATAAAACCTAATGATATGCAAAACTTAAATAAAATGACTTAGAAATGAGTTCAAATCAGAACAATAAACTGAGAAAGTACAGAGGTGCACCTGAAAACCTGAATGTGCTTGGAACAAGGTCTAAAATTTTGAAAATGGTAACTTTAATGCTCACTAGGACTCATATGTTAGTAGGGGCGATTTAGTCCCAAATTAGGGTTTTTGATAGAAAATGGAATTTGGAACTGTTGAATTAGGATCTATAGAAAATGTTTGAAAATGTGTATACTGAGACTCATATGCCACAAGTGGTGATTTAGTCCTAGTATCAAGGTTTCTCTGAAACTCTGATATCCTTTGATGACTTCTTGTAGCTTTCTTCCTATCGAATCTCTGAGTCTGAATCACTGAATTGCAACCTATGGCTAACTTTATATGATCTTGCAAGTAAGGTGACAACTTTGACAACTTGAAAATTTTTCTCCAATCTTGCTCTTTAATGGACCTTCAACCTAAACCACTTAGATCTACAATCACACATTAAAGAGAGGGAAAAATGTTGTTTTGTTAGTGGATAGGGGTTTGTCTTGGTCAAACCATGTTTTGATAATCAAACCTTGAAATGAAATGGAATAGAATGGAGAAATGACGAATGAACAAATATACAATGTTGCAACTCACCAAACCCTTTGAACAAAAGGCTACAATCTTTTAAATAATGGCTAGTATGAATCTGGATCTTGACTCTTGCTTGTATGATATAGATCTTTATTTGAATGCTTGTTTGAATCATAAAACCCTACATCACAAATGTTAGCTCAAAAACAAACATGATGCATGATGACTTTGACATGATGCTTGATACTTGAATAATGCTCCAAAATGCTTGATAATCACTCTTGAATGCTCTTGAATTGCTAGAATGCTCAAATTCTTAGATCACATGTGCTCATTAAAGTTGCTTGGAGAAAATATGTGAAATAACTTTGTATTTATACTTGTTTATGCCAAATTTCCCGAAATTACAACACTATAAGCCAACATCATATCTAGAAGAATAAAATCCTACCAAGAATTTGAATTTAAATTAGGTCTAAGCTAAGCAAGACTCATATTCTAGTTGGGCGTATGAATCCCATTAGGCTAAGCTTTGGAAACATTTTTCAAGAAATGCTTAGTTTAGTGTGAAATCTAGATCGAGGCCTCAAAAATTAGGTGAGACCCATACACCCAAAGTGGCGTATGAGTCCCAGATCACTAAATATAGGCCATACAATCCAAAATCATCAATTTCTGATTGGTCACTTGATATACGTTGAGATTATCCTCAAAAAGATGCATTAATTAAGGCTTGTGGATGCAAAATAAGGCCAAATTAAGGAATAAGGAAGCCCAATTTTAGCAGGGAGGACCCAAACAAGTGTGAAAATGTCAATGACGACATTTTTCTACACTACAAGTATAGTTTGTATTGAGGCAATGTTTTTATCATAACATTGTATAATACACTTCCTACACTAACTTGTAAAATAATATACAATAAATTGCAAGGGAAAACCATTTTCAAAGAAAAAATCCACACTCCAAAGCAACTTGATGTAGTATTTAGTAATCAAGGGTTACAATATACTTGCAAGACCTAATATTGTATAAGAGTATCACTAAGTAGAGGTTTGGTGTAATTCAATTAGCATAATAGTACCCACAAAACTTACTATAAAAACCTTCATCTCAAGCACAAAATTAATAGGAGAAGTAATATATGAAATCATAAAATAGTAAGTAGGAAATGACAAGCTAAAACCAAGCAAAAATGTGGCATCCATATCCCTGGTCAATGGTCCAATACCTAAATCCCAAGATGGAACTGGATACACTAAAATAAATGTATTGCTTCCACTTGTCATAAGTTATTCATAATCAACTCTCCAACTTGGACACTCCATGTTGGCTTCATTATCTCCATTCAAATGTGTCTTAGGACATGTCATAACACATGTCATAAATTGGTCAACAATTGTAACTCCCTCTTAAAAATCTTTTAAATGTGTCATAGATGTTTTTATTTTTTCAATGTAGGAGGCTCAACTTCTAAAAGTCATAACGTTTGATCTAAAAGGCCAATAGGGCCCATTTTTAAATTGTAGGGATCAAAGAGATCTACATTTTAGGTATCTAGGAACCAATGCCAAATAGCCCAAAATATAAATTATAGAACCTCTATAGCCCATAAATTATTTTTTTAAAATTTTATAGCCCAAAAATTGAGTTTATTTCTCTATAGCCTAGAAATTAAACATTTTTGTATTTGCAACAAGAAACCTTTCCTAATAGGACGCTTCTCATTATTTATTAAGAAGTTAATAGCAATTTAATAGGAAGCCTAAGCATATGGTAGGATGAATTTCTACACTTGTAAATGATGGAAAGGGATTTATATTGCTCATCCATTATAGGACAAGGAGAAGAATTGGATAATACTATAAAGGCATGTTTAATTCCCAAAAAAGTACTTTCCAAATGAAATGAAGAAAGAGAGAGATTACTACACTTTCATTTCTAAGTGCACAAAGGTTAGAACAATGGGTAAAATGGAAGAAGTTCCATACAAAGTGAAGGAATTATTGGAGAAGTATGTTGAAGCTATTTCAAAGGAATTATGTGATGGGTTGCCACCCATGAGAAACATGAGTGAACACATAGAATTAAATCTTGAATCAAGTTAACTAAACTCTTGTCAACATATAAAATTATGCCAACAAAGAATGAGGGATTCAAGAAATAAGTTAAGAGTTGTTGGTGTGATAATATATAATTTTAGTCGATATGTTGTACTAGTAGTACTAGCACCCAAGAAGGATTGGTAATGGCCTATGTTCGTGTATTTATAAGTCATTAATAAGATAACAATAAAGTATAGATTTTTGTTACCTCAAATGGATTTCTTAAGTGGACTTTAAAATACTTCACAAATATTGATTTGAAGAGTAGATCACACTACATCTAGTTTAGAGAAGGGGATGAGTGTTGGTTATATTCAAAATAAAGGATGGGTTGTATAAGTGGCTTATTATACCATTTTGATTAAGTAATAAACCAAGTACATTAACGATGCTAATTGATTTTCATTTTGATTATTTTTTTTGTTTTTGGTCTATGAAAGTGGTTTAGGGGGCCAAGAATGTTAGCTTTAATTGTGTTCTTTGGTTAACTCATAAAAAATAATCCAAGAGCATTAGTGACTGTTAGAAGAAAAGGAAGAGAAAGGGAGTTTGGAGGAGTGATGAGGTTGACTAGTCATGAACCATATCTTGAAGTTTGGAGAGAGAAAGAACTTAGATATCTTCTTAATGGTACAAAAAAAGAATTGGAATCTTCTTGAGTTAAGCTATGGATTAGTAATTTGGCTAACCTTGTTGGCCATGAATATTGGCTTACAATTTCTACTCTCTTAATTTTTTTCCATTCTCTTTTTCTTTTTTATTGTAGTATTTCCTGTGAAATATTAATAATGTGAAGGTTTTTGGATTAGGTGAGGGGACTTTATTATGGTCTTGAACCATCATGATGGATTGTTAAAAAGGAAGAGTTCTTTAATTTTGGTATCACAGTATTGAACATTGAATTTTGGATGACGAACATTCCACTTACAGATGCCACAAAAATATCATCATACCTGAGTTGTGCTTAAACTATGTTGATAGTGACTTAAAACTACTTCAAGATAACAACACTGATATGCACCTGGACAGTTTAATCTAGGCATGAAGCAACTACAGCCTTAAATTCAACACCTTAATGGAATCTTATCTTTATTTCCGTTGGTTGTTATAATAACTATCTCATTTGGGACTTAAATCCTTCTTCCTACTAGTTTTGAGATGCTTCAAACAATCTTTTTAATGAAAAAGGATGCTTTCAATTTCAATATTCAATATTTAAGAATTCTTTTATAGTCAATTCGTCATGCAACTTGGCTGTTGGAGCTTCTCCTATCCATTTCAATTTTCAACTGTATTAGAGAGAGACAACTTCAGAATATTTTTAAGGCGACTGTTAGTATTTAAAGAGTTTGACATTCCAGAAGATAAGATTTTGAAAATTGGTTGACATATTGGGCAAGGTGGATGGCATGTTTTTGCCATGATCGAATCAACAATGGAGTGCAGAGAGCTCGTGTGGAGAGTAGCATGGCATGTGAAATAAATCATTTCATTTGTAAAAACCAGACAGATGTCCATTTCAAAATTTACATGTCATTACATTGTGTCTCCACTTTCTGCTGACTGGGATTTGTATACATAGTCTATGGCAAAGTAACTGGAAAATACTTATTGTTATATACTCCTAAAGTTCTTGTTATAAGTAGATCCTTCCATTCATCAATTTAGTAAACCCAAATAGTTGTTTTTCTATTATCAGACATGGACTCATTGCCTTTGTGCTTCACATCCAATCATGATGCCTCTCATATGCTTAACGTGGGCAATTTTCTGCCTCCACTATTTTTTGAACAAAAATCAATGTTAACCCTGCTGGATTGCCAATTGGAGCAATACTGTGATTCCAAGGGCTGGGAAGTAGTGAGTCAAAACCAGAGTCATAACGAAAGCCACTTGAACCATAGTTCGAATATGATAGCCAACAGAAACGCCAAGGTACAGAAACTTGGCCACAATGCCAAAGAACGACAAAAGCGAAAGAGTAACATTCTTTACTTTCAGTTGAGTTCATTGCTTCCCAATACAAATCCCAAGGTAATATTCCTAGTTCTCAATCATGCCTAGCTTTTTGTTTCTTTAGTACGAAGGCATAGCTGTTCTAACTAATCTTTCTTGGAATATTAATTGGAATATCAAGGTTTATGTAGTGTAACTGTTGGATTGTGACAACAATAAAACAAGGAAATAAGGAAAAAAAACAAGAAAACAAATCATATGTGAGTTTTTAGAAAGAAAACAGTTTTATCTTTTAAAAGAAAATCTCTAATTTCTTTAAAGGAATAAATCAAGTTTTTTTTTCTATGTTAAGTGATGATTGTTAGCTTGAAGATATTATATATATCTTGGTTGTCTTTAAGGAAAAGTAAGAGTTGAGGATTGTAGATTGTAAGAGCAGTTTTTGAATTATAGATTGCAAGTGTAATTGTAAGTTTGATGTTATTGTAAATTGCAAGAGCAATTGTTGAGATTTGTAAAATTGCAAGAGTAATTATGATAGTAGTAGCTGTGAAGCTTGTAATTGTTTTCTTTGAGCAATAAAATTACCAATACCTTGCCCCGTGGATGTTTCCTTGATGTTTTGTCAAGGTTTTACCATGTAAATCAGCTTCTTATGTGTTGTTATGTTTTTCATTTAATTCTCTGTATTATTTCTTTGCAACTAACTTATGCTGCAATATTTTAATCTTTTGGGTTTATGCTTCTGCATCTATAACAAGTGGTATCAGAGCGATTATTTTTGCAGTGACTGTATTAGGATTTGGTGTTGAGTTTTACAACATCAAATGGCAAAGGTTTTGAATGCAAGGTTCGAGATGGAGAAATTTAATGGAAAGAATAGCTTTGATCTATGGAAGCTTAAGATGCATGGATTGCACAAGGCATTGGTAGGAAAGTGAAAGAAACCTACAAATATGTCTGATGAAGACTAGGAAGATCTAGATATGAGAGATCTTAGCACAATTCAATTGTGTTTGGAAGATGAGGTTCTTTTCAATATTGCTAGAGAGGCAACAACAACAGGCTTTTGGAGAAAAATGGAGATCCTTTACATGACAAAATCCTTGACGAATCAAATCTACTTGAAGAGGCAATTTTATTGTTTGTGAATGAGGGAAGGTATAATTTTTTTTGATCATTTAAATGTTTTCAATACTCTTATTTGCCAATTAACTAGTATGGGTGTACAAATCAAAGAGGAAGACAAGGCGGTTACACTATTGTGTTTATTGCCTGAATCTTGGAATCACTTAGTCAGTTCAATTAGCTTTAGCACAATTGACTCCCTTGAATTTGATTCTGTTGTGGGGGCTTTATTGTCTAAAGAGTTGCAGAGGATGTCTAATACACAAATCTCCACACCATAAGCAATGGTGGCTAGAGGACGATCCATAGAAAAAGCAAAAAAGGGTAGAGGAAGATGTTGGTATTGCAGTGAATCGGGACATCTCAAGAAAGATTGTTGGAAGTGGAAAGAAGATAATAATGAATCCAAAAATGAAACAAATTTTGTTGAGACAAGTTTAGGTATGGCTGATGAAGTTTTGTTTGTTTGTGATATCTTACAAAATCATGAAGGATGGTTGTTTGATTATGGTGCTTCTAATCACATGTGTCCACATTGGAGTTGGTTTTCTATTTATCAACCTATTGATGGTGTTGTTCAAGTATGGGAAATAATACTTCTTATAAGATTGTTGGGATTGGAAGCATTAAAATTAAAATTTTTGATGGTGTTGTAAAGATGTTAATTGGGGTAAGACATGTACCAGAACTAAAAAAGAATTTAGTTTCTCTCGGAGTTTTGGATTTTGATGGTTATAACTTCTCTAATCAAGGTGGAGTATTGAAAGTGTCAAAAGGTAGTTTAGTTGTCATGGAGGCTACAAAAGTTGGAAACCTTTGCAAGCTGAAAGGGAGTATTGAGTTAAATAAAACAATGGTAGTATCTAATAAGCCTACTTGTTTATGGAAATTGGGTCATATGAGTGTGGAATGGCTAAAGATACTATTAGAGAAGCTGAGGTGGAGTTTGGTTTCTCTTGGCTTGTAGAAAAGGTGGTGAGTGGGCATGAACAAGTATTAGGTAAATTGTTCTCAAGGTGGAGATTGTTGGATTGTGAAAACAATAAAAAATAAAACAAGGAAAAAAAACAAGAAAACAAATCATAACTCAGCTTTTAGAAAGAAAATAGTTTTATCTTTTAAAGGAAATCTCTAAATTCTTTAAAGGAATAAAACAATTTTTTGTTTTCTATGTTAAGTGATGATTGTTATCTTGAGGATATTATATATATCTTGGTTGCCTTGAAGGAAAAGTAAGAGTTGAGGATTGCAAATTGCAAGAGCAGTTTTTGAATTGTAGATTGTAAGAGTAATTGTAAGTTTGATGTTATTGTAAATTGCAAGAGCAATTGTTGAAATTTGTAGAATTGCAAGAGCAATTGTTGAGATTTGTAAAATTGTAAGAGCAATTATGATAGCATTAGTTGTGAAGCTTGTAATTGTTTTCTCCAAGCAATAAAATTACCAATACCTTTCCCTGTGGATGTTTCCTTGATGTTTTGTCAAGGTTTTACCACGTAAATCAACTTCTTATGTGTTGTTTTGTTTTTCATGTAATCCTCTATATTATTTATTTGCAACTAATTTTTGTTGCAATATTTTAATCTTCTGGGTTTATGCTTCCACGTCCATAACAATAACAAGTGACTGTGTCGAGTTCTCGTGGTTAAGTAAGGAGCCTTTTTGTTGGAAGAGGAAAGGAAAATATGGTTGAAGTATTGTAAAATGAATAGTAACACTAAAATGTAAGTTTTTAGTATATATTGATTAATTTTAGGTGAAATTTAAAACTTTGTATTAAACGTAGAAAAACACAACAAATGAAATAGAAGACTATATCATGTGAAAACAAAATATAGAGGTTAGAGTATGTTATTGATATTGTGAAATTCACTTATTTATTTATGTGAGTAATTGATCATCATATATATATGCACATTTTTAATATAAGTATAAGTGTATATGAATATGTGTTGATACATATATGTGTCGATGTATTTGCAATATATATATATATATATATATATATATATATATATATATATATATATATATATATATATTAGTTTTTAAATATTGGCCAATAGTTTTTAATATGCAAATATATATGTTAATACACACACACACACACACACACATATATATATATAATAATGAAAAGAATTATATATATATAGTGATATAATATGAAATTCTTTTTAAAATGTTTTATAGCACTAATGGGAGTGCAGGCTTACTAAAGATGTTTTTTGCTTAATACTACATGTTTCCACGTAACGATGAAATTTTTATTTTCTAGTTTGTAGGGTTTTATGATGATGTAGCCTAGTTTGGGGTGTTTCTACATCTAACATAACATTTTTAATAACTTTTCATTTGCAAATATACTTTATTCTTGAGGAAGAGACTGCTAGGTCAAAATTTTAGATGATTTTTCTCCTTTCTTTCCAATGAAGTTTAATTCTTCAAATGTCTATAAAAATTATGCCAATTGTTTGAGTTTGTCTAATTTATGTTGATAAGCAAGTGACCTTTGCGATCAATTGATTGCAATAATGCTATAGTCAGAGATGTGCACAGTTGCAACCATGCATGATATGCAATTCATATGCAATGTTTCGCTTAATACATTAATTAGATTGTATTATCCCTTTTCCATGGAGTGGTTGTAATTTTGAATTTGTTTCAAGCAAATTTTCAAAATAGAAAGACATGATAATTTTGCGGTAAATATGAAGGCATTATAACAACAAGCAATTCTTGTAGTTGAAGGACATAAGTACTGATTTGGGGACAAGGGCAACCAATTAGTTGAGTTTGTAAAATGAATACAGTTGCACTAATAGATTCCTCTTTGCTCTACTTGAATTAGAAGCACTCACTATTGTTTGAAAGTCTGATTAGGAAATTGGGGAGAATTTTTATGAGTTTGTAAAAATAAGCAACAAAATTATCAAGAAGAAGCTCCACTAGTTAATAAAAACTTTATTGTAAGGGCTAAGAACCTTAGTCTAAAAAAGCATTGCTTTACTTAGGAAATTGGTTAATGCATTTACTTTTGTAGGATGCATTAACGTAAGAAAAAAGCCTACATAATTTGCATTTAATCTACTCCTTGGCTTCAACTGTTCCATGTTTATTGATTGCATAGCATATATCATGTATTGTACCTATTTCCCTCATCAGAGCTTGTAACAACAAGAAATACCT
This sequence comes from Sequoia sempervirens, assembly GCA_007258455.2. NCBI lineage: Eukaryota > Viridiplantae > Streptophyta > Pinopsida > Cupressales > Cupressaceae > Sequoia > Sequoia sempervirens. Next base: position 27,531 of record VDFB02106513.1, on the reverse strand, counting down.
CTAGTTGTAGGAGCACAAAAGTATGGGGACATTTTTCCTCTATTTCTAAGAAAAAGCAACAAAATTAATGAAAAAGGTCCACTAGTTAATAGAAACTTTATTGTAAGCACTAACACCCTATTTAATAGTAGACTACAAACTTAGGCTAAAAAAGCATTACTTTACTAGGAAAATTGCTCAAACAAAATTCACTATAGAAATAAAATTACATATATTTAGATTATTGAATTTGTCTCACCAATTGACCATATCAAAGGAAAATCCAACAACTATTCTAGTATTGGCATAGTATTTTATGCATTAACTACTTTATGATGCATTAGAGATATTTGCCAAAATTTATCATGTACTTCTATTTTGCTAATTTTCTTACAAGTAAATGAATATTAGGGCTACTGCAGTGAATAGAAAAACAAATACGAGAAAACATACTTAAATTATACAATCTGATTGGTGTACAAAGCGAAACATTGGATATGGATTGCATATCACATGCTTGTAATTATGCATAACTCTAATTACAAAAGTAACTTGCTTTTGGCCAAAAAATAGTTTCATGTTTATGAATTATTAGATTCATGAACTAGGCTTCTCCTTTATTGTTCAAAACTCTTCCAAGGAATAATTTTTAGACACATTGGAAGACTTAAAATTTGTTGGAAAGAAAAGGGAAGAATGATACAAGAATATAAACTTCTAGTTTCTTGTTCAACAACCAAGAATATTTGTAGTCATATAGATCTTTTCCTTTGACTCCAATTACAAGCAATGGTTCCTATCACAGGAACAAATTAGACAAATGAGCATAGTCCATGACATATTGTATGTTATTCAAAAACATGAAACACAAAAGCACATGATAAAATTTGCAAAAAAAGAGACCAATGTGATAAATTTTTGCAAACATTCAGAAGCTAGATACAAATTTTGTGAGCTTTGTTGATAGGCTGGTGGCTACTTAAGAAATGAATACATAGTTAATGCATTGTATGCCTCCAAAATTTGAGCAAGGTCTTGTCAACTATGGAGGCAAATTGTGCTCAAATATTTGTGGAGGAAAATGTGGGTATGAAAACTATGAATGCATACTAAAGCAGTATGCATAAAATGCAAAAAATTATAAAATTCATAAAATTTACAATTTTTGGATGTTTGCAAAAATTTATCATAAACAAACAGATGAGCCACTCACCAGTATGCAAGTGCTAGGTTTTGTTTGTGCTTATTCTCATTTTTCTTGTGATAATTCTCTTTTATTGCATTAGTCACCTACTCCTTTACTTCAATTGTTCCATGTTTATGGGTTACATACCATATGTCATCTATTGTACCCACTTGCCCCAGTAGCCCTTGTAACAACAAGCAATACTTCTAGTTATCAAGTATCATAAACAAATAAACAAGCCACTCACTAGTAGTGCACTGTTCCTATGACTCCTCTCGTGTTCAAGCACTGCATAGAATAATGAACATGGAAGAGAGGAACCCAGAGCTAAAAACACATAAGTTTTTCAACAAACAATAAACAAACAAGAATAAGCACAAATAAAACAAAACACTCGCTTGAGTATTCATGAATTAACTATGCATTCATTACTTGTGTACCCGCCAACCCTCTGACACATCTCACACAATTTGCATTTAATGCATTAAACATGCATTCACTACTTCAGTACCCACCAACCCACTGCCAAAGCTTGCACAATTTGTACCCACTACTTAAATATTTGCCACAATATATAATGTCCCCCTATTTTCCTAATTTACTTAAACAAAAAATGAATAATAGATCTACTCCAACCAATAGAAAAAGAGATAACTCATAATTTCCAAACACAAAAAATATGTCCTTAAATTCCAACTATAGGAAAAAGATAAAAATATATTTTAAGCAATGCAATTTGATTGGCCAAGCAACTATTTAAAAAGTGAATTCAATGATTGCAATAGTAAACCTGCCTACCAATAGAAACTAATAAAGTTACTTTAATCATTTTGTAGTGTATTATTTCATATTATTATTAAAATAAGTTTTTCAAAAGTATTTTTGAGTAGTTTATAAAGTTAGAGGAATGAAATACTTCACAAGCATCAACATATAAATTTAATATATACTTGTTATTCTCATGATTTAGATGTTCATCAATATTTGTGTTTGTTATCTTTCAATATGACATTGAAGCACATAAGAGGTCTTGTTATTTGGACAAAGGAAAAAATTTGGTGTTGAAGTATTTTCTTAAATATCTAGATGTGTTCCTATTGTTGTTGATATTGAACAAAGAAATATAAACCAGACATGTGAGTGAGTAGAGGAAATAAATTAAGTTTAAAAGGTGTGATCAAGGATGTCTTAGAAGGGCATAACATGACTTCATTTTCTCTTGCATAAGAATACTTCATCTGCTATTACATAAGGATATTCTTACCTAAAATAATTTGGCATCCCTATATGTGCAATGGTAAAGTTTGCAAAATTCACTGTCAACCTTATCACTCTAAAATTAAATGCTTTTACTACAACAAAAAAGTTCACACAAAATTAGAATTGTATAATTTGAGCCAACGATACTCTCAAAGGTAAGTTCGGTATAATAATAATTATTTTACATGTTTATTATTGTTGCTATCATGGTTTAGATTTCCAACAACATTTGTGTCTACTATTTTCTATTAATCTTTACACAAACAAGCCATGTGTTGACCATATGAAAGGTGTGTGTATGTAAAGTATGAAATATCAAAAATGTTTTTGACTCCACAATTGCCTAGCTTAAATATTATATAAATTTGTAGGATAAATGTTAATTGACTCTATATTAATTTAAAATGAAAATAATGTTTTATATTATATATAAATTGAACTTAAACAATTAGTATCGTGTAATCAACTTGCCAATTATTTATAGTGAGAGTGCATCCCACATAATGAGTTATGGCCCAATAATCTTATATTTCCCAAATATTTTTCTCAAAATCCTATAAATATGTTACCATTTAACTTCAAACTTAAAGTTCTAACAACTATTTAATCTCTTCCTCATTTTTATACATATATATTCAATCTAACATGTCATAATTATATGTATCTTTTTTCTAGTTCTAGACCAAATTGAGCAATCCAGCTATTGTTTCTCAAGTTTTAAGTTACATTCCTAAATTACTAAGTGAGATCAACAAATTAAGCAAACGACATGATAAGCTCTTAGTTGCTCAATGTGTTTCAAGATCAATTGCAACGTCTTTGGAGATTTTACATAATTCAAGGCCAATGGTTACAATAAGTACAAAAATGGGAAGTGATGAAGTAGTGATTACAATATATACATGTAGAAGAGAGTTTTTGTTGTCAAGGTTGTTGAGATTGGTGGAAGAAGAGGAAATCGATGTGCGGAGTGCTTCAACATTTGTTGGGAGTGAAAATGTCTAGTTAACCCTCCACCTTCAGGTTGGGTGAAATTTTAAACTTTGATCAATTTAATATAGTCATCATGCCAAAAATAGTAATAATTGTTGTAATATTTGTGGTTTCAGATGATGAGAGTAAGGAGTAGTTTGGACACTTCACTTCTACACAAGAAGGTTGTGATGATGATAATGTTACTTCAAAAATCATCTCTGTAAACTAGGGTTTACAAACAACCATTAAGCCATCAACATAGTTCTGGTTGATTAATTGTGGATGAAAAATATGAGAAAATAAAATTTCCTTTCTAAAATAATCGTGTTTTGAATTTTTTGTTTTTTAAAACTTAGTAACTTTTTTTTGTAAGTAAAAAACTATGTCTCTTTGTATTAAGTGTTTGGGAAGTTTTGATATGTTTAATGGATTATAACATGTATTATTATTTTAAGGAGAAATACATATCATTTTTATTTAGTTTTGTATTTATTTTGATAGGAATATTTTTAATGTCATAATATTGTAACAAGTAGTATATTTTTATGTTAGATTTGGTTCATAAATTAATTTCCATGAGTATTTATTTCATCTCTATTTATATTTATCATTTATTTATAATTATTATTTTTTATTTGCATTAATTTTCATGCATTCATCCTCTACTTCAAAATTATCATTTTATTTTAGGATTCATTTTCAAGTGATTCCTTAATGACTCAATCCAATTTTGAGACACTAAAAAATATTCAAAATTTAAATTATCAAATTCAAATTTTAGCTTTTCTTGCTACCTTTTTAAGATATTCATTTAGTAACTTATCCTATATCACCTTGAATCATGAAATCTTAAATAATATATCTCTAATTTTCATTCCTATTTATTATGATTTCTTTTATCTCAACACCACCCAAATCACTAGATTTTGATGTTTATATTTTATTTTACCTCTAATTAATCTTATTTTTTTCTATCATAACAATCAGCTCCAATATAGTTTTGCTCCTATAAATGCATCCCCTCTTGTGCTTTACAATTTTTCCATGAGCCAAATCAATAACTGATTTGAGAGCTCTTATTTTGGCTCATGAACTCCCTTGTTTCTCCTTTGGATATGCATATGTTCTTAGACCTCTAATGTTATAGATTGACTACAATGATAGATAAACGAGTTGATCACATCCATGCCCTCACTTTAATTTCTTGACATTGATATTTCTTCTCTTATTCTCACCCCCAGGGTCTTAATATCACTTAGCAGGTCTAGTAACGAGTTGACAATCTTAAGGTGACGTGGAATCTACATGATTGCATTTCATTGGTCATAAGAAAAATGTATGGCCACTTTTTTGCATAAGTACTTTTACGAACCCATAATTATCTACCACGCTATAACAAAGCTAGAACCACTATATTTATTTACTATGCAATCAAACCGTAATAACATTATTAAAGACCATCTGATCCTCACCTTTTTCCTGACTATTTGATCATGCCAATGTGTAACATTATCACTATAAAGCTTAAGGCTATAAAATTGACCTTCCAAGTCGACTTGGACCGACATGTCATTGTTTTATTGGTTAAGCATTAAGGAATGGCTGATCATATGGACTTGCCTCATGGGAAAATGAATTAGATATCGTCATGTGTTCCATCTGACCATATAACTTTTGAGGAGCCATTAAATTTATTTTTCTTTTTATATTGATCGAAGATTACAAATATAGAACATCAAAATCATAATTATAAATAAAGTAGGTCAATTATCAACAAAACAAAAAAAAATCAGTAATCTAACAAGTAAGGTATTTCATATATCAACACAATTTAATTGCATCATAGTTATATAGAAAAAATATTATTCTAACAACATAACAACATCATAAAATATCCAAAAGTCAAACTAGAACATCATCAATCATCATCCTTCAAGACACTGATAATTTTTTATTCTTCATCAATGACGACCTCAATATTTTTAGCAAGAGATCATATAGTGTACTACATACACTTCCCAAGCAACCATTCTAGAAAGGATGAGATAGAGTAGTCATCAAAGGAACCCAACTTGGATATCTCAATCTCTTTGGAAGGAAAATTATCAACATATTGGTCTTTGGCACCACCTTTGGAGCTACAATTACCTTTACTAGATCCTATAACTTTTTCACCCTACAAATGCTCTTCAACAACCTTATGAATTTCATCTTCTCGTTTGACAATACAAGGGCATAAGAGAAACTAAATTCTTTACAAAATCCAAAAAAACTCTTGCAAATACCTTGAAAAATGCTTATTTTTTCTTATCTAAAGAAACCATAAGACTTTTATAAACATGAATAACTAGACCTTGACAAGGATTTTCGGAGAAAAATTAACATCACTAATAACAAAAAATAAAATATCAAACCAATTAAAAGCATTAACTGTTGCCCATATAGATCAAATAGGAAAAAATAGTCCCAAACATATTTAACAAATGCACGTTCAAAGAAAATCTCAACAAAATCTTTTCCCCCACAAACCAGACAATAAATATACTCATCAAGCAAATAATCCCCAATAAACTTCTAATTCATAGAAACCATCCAAAGAAACATTGTTTAGAGTTAATGGATTTATACCAAATAATGTTGAGCCTAGTAGACTAGGATTCCTTTAAGACATTGACACCCCAAAGAGTGTTAAAATGATCATAAAACTTATCTACTTTCACTAGCATATTACACATGCTCTTAGTAGAGATATATCAATCAACTTATTCCCACAAACCACCCAAGAAAAATTAAGCCATAAACCACTGCCATAATACGTTTCAAGAATATGGAAATTATTACCAATAGCTACAAAATGATAGAATAAGCCATTTTTTGAGAACTAAGACCATATACATCTCTAATAGCATCCTAAGAGATCAAAACATTCAATTATCATTAATTTTTCCAGCATTTTGATTCCCTTATTAAACCATTTAGAATTATTTGACCACCAAATAGACCTAAAAGGATGAAAATGATGTAAATTAATCTTAGTGGTTAGATTTCATTCAACCATAAATCTTTGAACCTACTCCCAATATTTCCAAATTAATTTAAAAATTGAAGAACCACTAGTAAGGCATTGAAAGTTGTTGAAAGCAAATCCACAAGCCTAATACCCTTCCAATCAAGGATAGCTTAGGGAAGCCATTACAAATTTGATTCCTAATCAACAAATTTCATGGATCACACCCATCTAAAACTCTCAAGATTAATTTTATATCCAATGAAACATCTTAAGCACATAAATTGTACCACCAAAATTATCTAGGTTTACAACACTACTCCCAATTGATAACATGTCTTTTCCTACAATCCTTGCCATTATACCAAACAACACACGTAATAATTTTTTCTTATTTTTTTAAATTATGAGAGAAACAAAAAAACAATGTAGAGGAGAATAAAAGAGAGTGTGAAGAATTTTTATTGATATAATTGAAATGTATCAACCAATGAAAGATACTTAGAATTCCATTTAACCATGAAGGATAAATCTCCATAAAGGATAAATATCAAAAGGAATGCTTAAATATATCACATATTTAGAAGTTCTACCCCAATCCCATCCACCTCTAAAAGCCTAATCAAGAGATTGTTCTTTCTAACATGAAATAATTGAATTATGAACTATTATTTTAGATCTGGAAATACAATAGAAATTTAACCTTTCAATCAAGTTCTTGATATTATCTTTCTCTAGAATAAGAAATAGGATAGTATCATGATCAAATTGAATTCTAACATAATTTTATTGTTTGGAAAAATGAGAGCTATAAGAGGAGAGCCAAGAAAAGAATGTCTAAACACATTATCCAAAACTTCAACAATAATTAATGAATGGGGCCAAAAAATGGCTTTTTCTAATAATTTTTTTTAGCTCAAAAGGAGAATAGTAAGATCCCATTCACACTTAATTGAACTAGAGTATCTTGAAAAGAATACTAAATAATCTATAAAACCATATATCACCAAATCCAAAGATCTTATAACATCAATAATAAATACCACTTAATTTTGTCATGAGATTTTTCAAATTCTATTAAAGCTATCCACAAATTTTGTCTAGATTTTTTTCCCAATTCATATCTTCCCAACTAGTAAGGAGATTCTCTAAAATGTATCTCCCTTTAACAAAGCTAGTTTGACTAGTAGAGATAACATTTGGGAGAATATCTTTAAATTTGGTAGCTAGAAGTTTAACATATATCTTATAGGACACATTTAATAATGTTACAAGGTAAGATCTCAATGAGAGAAGGATCTACCTCTATAAATTTCCTTATCTAAATATCCAACTTTAAAATGGTCTCATTATAAAGCTATAATAAATAAGGAGAAAGCCATGTCATTTACTAAATTTATAAAATTTAGTAGACAAGCCATTATCCCTAGGAGTGTTTTTATTAGCAAATGTACCTATGGTAGAATTGATCTCCTCTACAAAAAATGGTTCCTATTGAATTTCAAATCATCCAAAACTTTCACTTTCCTGGGAATAATATTCCTAATGATGCTTCTAATCCTAGTGATAGTAGAATTAGAATGATCAAAACAAAAAAGATATTCATAAAAATATTCAAAAGCCTTCATAATTGTATCTTCAAGAAAAAAACCATTAAGATTTTTGAAAAAAAAAATTCCTTCACAAATTTACTCTTCAATTAACTAAAGAAAAATTTAGAACATTTATCACCAAAAAGTAGCCATTGATATTAGATCTAATTTTACTCCCTTTCATATTTATATATGTTATCACATCTGTGCTTATGCTTGATATTAGAAACCTCTGTTAAAATCTCCCCATTAAAAAGATTAATTTGAAGCCTCACCTCAACATAAACAATCTCTTGGAACCATTCTAAAGCATTCCACCTGCTATTACCCTACAATAAAAAAATTATAAATAGCATCTTGACAACACTAGCACAATTGAAAACACAAGATAGACTAGCCCCATTAGCATGAAAAATATTACAAAAAGTCTAAACATATTTACTACAAGAATTATCTCTTAACCAAGTAACATTCAACTTGGAAAGTCCAAAAGGACAATTATTCTAAATAGAGGATGGGAAAAAACCAAAACAATATACCAAAGGACTATGGTTAGAAAGTAAGGAAAATATTCACCACATTATTGCCATTTGAGGAAGAAATTTTGAAAAAAAAAGTCAAAATAAAATCTATCATCTCTAAAATATTCTTATGTTTATTTTTTACATATTTGATCTAGAGTACCAAAAATTAGAGTTATCTCTTTTTCGTTCACTCGTAGGGTCAAAAAAATTGTATTTCCCTTTGATATTAGACTAAAAGGATAATTCATTTCCTTTCCAAGGAAACTTTAAACCTCCTAATTTATCCTCACTATCTTTAGCCATGTTAAAATCACAATGAATGACCTAGAAACCCTAGTTAGAATAGAGCACATACATACTTGCAAAAGTTAGTCATTTGAAGCATAAACTAAGCATAACCAAAAACCACATCCTTAACATTTAGTTTAACCTATACAATTCTTATACAAGGATAAAGTCCTTTGTCCACAATGAAGCTATCCAACTTGTTATTCAACAAAATAACATTATCCCCTTTCCCTTTATTATGATCCAAGATTATGGAAATAGACTTAGGTGAAATAAACTTAAGTTCATCTTCCAAACTTTTCAAAGCCTACATACATTCATCCCACAATAATGGGTTACACTTTTTGATCAAACTTGACATTGAAAGCAACATTTTGAGCAAAGCCTATATATATGCCATTTTTTTTTTCATTAATTTAATTCCATTACATATATATTTGCTAATTTTTTTTTCTTATATATAATATTTGTATTTGCATATATATTTTCATTATTCATACTCTCTCTCTTCCTCGTTCTTTTATATTTTCTTTATTTACCTTTATTGGTTAATTTTGTCATTTGGTTTTGTTAGTTTGGTGGGTTGTTTTATTCTTGCTTGATTTAGTTTGCTTGGTTAACATATATTTTAATTTTGTCTTTTTGTTTTGTTAGTTTGCTTGTTATTGGGTATTTTATTTGGTTTACATAGATGTATCTTATATGTTTTTCATTTGTACTTTATATTTTCATTGGTTTTCATTTGTGTATCCCCTTTTTCTTTTTCATTTTCTCTCAGTTATTTATATATTTTTTCTTCTCTTTTTAAGTTGGTTGCAGGTCACTCTTTTATAATTTTTCTTTATTATTTTTTTCTAATTTATTTTTAATTTGGGGCACCTTGATCACTCTTGGTCCACCACACCTATTTTTTTTTAATTTTTTAATTGATCTACCATCCCTCTCCCTCATCTCTTCTACCCTTTTAAGGCCATATATGCACTCCAATTCTTCACTTTCCTCTTCCTAATGATGGATCACTAAGTGTGATCCAAAACATCAATTTAAAAACATACATAGTTGAATCCAAAAACTTTCTCTATTAAATCAAATAAAGCTAACTTAATTTGTCTTGAGGATGAGGACCCGCGAGATGCTTTTGTTAAAAAAATTGGTTTTCAAGATATTAAGGATGGATACCTATTTTAATAAGCTTTCACTAATGGAACCTAGAGGCACCAAAGGCTAGAGGTTTTTATCATCTCAAGCCAACTTATTGCTTAGGGATGGTGGTTTTTATGAGAAGCATATGTTTTTTTGTTTTTTCTTTCAGTTGACAACATTAAATTTTGTATGTTTTGAAGTTTAATTTTAATGACATAAAGATATCTAGGGTAAACTCAATATGGATTGTTTCCTAGATAGTTCAAAATTATGTTGATCTTGGGAATTATATCCTTAAGAGGGTCATGAGACAACTTGATAGAACATTGTGGATGTCTCACAACATGGATTATTGTCCAATAATTTAGGAGATCTATGATTAGGAACTTTGGGAGATGGTAATCCAAGAACTTGGCAATTTATCTTGAGAGCTACACTTTTACAAAGGTTTCAAAACAACTTGATGGAGTTCTACCTTCTCCAAGATTTTTTTTTAAAAGAAAAAATTCTCAAAAAATATGTATTTGAATTTTCCAACTAGCTTGCTTTGTTTTGCGTAATGTAAACCTTAAGGGGGAGTGTGAAATATTAATGTTTAAGTATTTTAATAAATTTGTATTATTGAATTTTTGGTTTATTATTTAATAGTGTTGTCAAAATGGTTAGTTTCTCATGGTAGTTTGGGGTAGTTTTTCAGGTTACTAGAGTTTCCCATATATAGTTTGGGGTAGTTTTGGGAAGTTACATGAATATAATGTTTTATAAGTATTTACACAATTCATTGTAAAACCCCATATGAGATCAATATAATAATAATTTTTTTGTGTTTATTATTGTTGCTATCATGGTTTAGATTTCCAACAATATTCATATTTGCTATTTTTCATTAATCTTTACATAAACAAGCCATGTGTTGACCATATCAAAGACAAATGCTTGTAAAGTATGAAATATCAAGCATGTTTTTGACTCCACAATTGTGTGGCTTAAATATTATATACATTTGTAGGATAAATGTCAATTGACTTTGTATTAGTCAAAAATGAAAATAATATTTTATACTATATGAAGATTGAACTTAAACAATTAGTATCTTGTAGTCAACTTACCAATTATTTATAGTGAAAATTGATCCCACATAATGAGTTATCACCCAAAAACCCTATATTTCCCAAATATTGATTTGAAAATCCTAGAAATATGTTGTTACCATTTGACTACAAACTTAACTCTAACAACTGTTTAATCTCTTCCTCATTTTTATGTATATAATCAACACTAACAAGTCATGATTATATGTATCTTTTTTCTAATTATAGACCAAATTGAGCAATCCAACTATTGTTTCTCAAGTTATAAGCTATATTCTTGAGTTATTGAGTGAGATTACAAATTAAACAAAAGGTGTGATAAGCTCTTGGATACTTAATGTGTTTCAAGATTGAATATAGCTTCTTTGGAGATTTTACAAAATTCAAGGCCAATGGTTACAATAAGTACAAAAATGGGGACTGATGAGGTGGTGATTATAGTATATACCTATAGAAGAGAGTTGTTGTTGTCTAGGCTATTGAGATTGGTGGAAGAAGGGGAACTCAAAGTGCAAAGTGCCTTAATGTTTGTTGGGGGTAAAAATGTCTGGCAAACCCTCCATCTTTAGGTTGGGAAAAAATTTAAACTTTGATCAATTTAATACAGTTGTCATGCCAAAAAATACCAATAATTGTTGTAATATTTGTTGTTTCAGATGATGAGAGTGAGGAGCAATTTGGACACTTCACTTCTACATAACAAGATTGTGATGATGATAATGTTACTTCATAAATTGTCCTTGTAAACTTTGGTTTACAAATAACCATTTGGTTATCAACATAGTTCTAGTTGATTAACTATGGATGAAAAATCTAAATAAAATAAAATTTCTTTTCCAAATTGTTTGTCTCTAAATTGTTTCAAAAAATAAATTAAAAAACTAATTAATAACTTATTTTCTAAGTAAAACACTCTACCTCTCTTGGGTTATAACATTTATTATTGTAAGAGGAAATAATTGTGCATATCATTCTTTATTTAGTTTTATGTTTATTTTGATGAAAATGTTTTAACTTAATAATATTATAATAAGTAGTATACTTTTATGTCAAGTTTGGTTCATGACTTATCGATATATATTTCACCTCTATTCGAACCATTTTTCATTTTCTTATTCGTATTAATTTCCATGCATTCATCATCTACCTCAAAATTATCATTTTTATCTAGCATTCATTCCCAAATGATTAAAAAATGACTTAATTCAATCTTGAGGCATGTGGTAATTGTAATGCCCCGCCATGCAACCCTAGAGGAAGTTGCAATTCACTACTTAAACATACCAATTTTTTTTTGTTTAAGTACAAATAACATGTAAGATGAATACATATTGCCAACAACCTCTAAGGCCACGAGACAAAGATTACATTAAAACCCAAACAACAATTAACATCAAAAGAAACCAAAACATTAATCACTTACAGAATTAAGATTACATACATCCCAAACAAGATAAATTACAACAAGGATAATAAATACCTCAAGATTCCAATTAACAACATTTAAACAATAAGATTACAACACTCATTCCCCGAATGAGGTAATTCCAATAATCATGATTACAATTTACAAATTCCACCTCGATAACAAATGAGGGGTAATAAAATAAAGATCAACTGAAAAGAACGAAGCCAAAAGCAACAAGCATCCAACAAGCTCTCCAACTAGAAATCACGACCACACGATCAAGAAGAAGAACCAACGAAAAAGAATGCACGCCACCCAACCACATGGAACCCAAAGGCCCCACTCCCTCCATGCTAGGAGATAGCAACAAGGATTTCAGGTCAAGACCAACTATCTCTAGACAAAGGCTAAACATAACTGAACCGACTCAAATACCAACATCACTTAACACAGTACGAAAACTCACAAGACAATACCTTGCTTCCAGGTTACATAGAACAAGTACACCATTGTACAACACACAATAACTGACTAACTGTTGACGTAGGGAGAGTGTCATACATAAATTGCCATGAGTTACCCTAGCTCAACCTTCCTAGGCTACCGGACCCCCATCATGGGTTACCCTGGCTTGCCTCTACCGGCGCCGGACCCTCATGCAAAACTATGCGTCTCATCTCATCTCGAGTCTTAACAATGCATGTTCCATGAGAGAGGCATTCTTTAACTTTATTAGTGTGAAGTTCCCCATTAATTCTTTTAGATTATCACTTGATTAAACTCTAAGTGAGTTACCCTGACACCTCTTTGGGCGTCGGACCCCCACAAAGGGCCACTCTCCTACTGACAACACATAACTCAACCACATGCCAAGGGTAGACAATGCACTAACACTTATCACAAATAATCAATACACCTCAATAGGTAACACATCACTACGGATGTCCAAAACTGAAACCAAAGTGTGCACTACCCAAGACTAACACAAGGTTGACTAACATAATGACAACCCACATAAAGAGTTGATAACAAGACTCAACCTTAAACCATAAGGTCACACAACCCGTTCATAGTAACCAGGTTTCTTTTGAAGCATATCTCATGCACTACCCAAGAGAGACAATAACAAAACACAAGAGACATAACATCATCTCAAGAAAACACAACTGGAAGACTTACATGATCAACAAGCCCAATACGAATTAACAACACAATCAAAGAGTCCCTAGCCTCAAGGAACAAAACCCAGCACAATCAAAGCACACTCACAAATATACAATCATACGATATTGCCCATACACCGAGAATGAATGAAAACACCACTAGAAAACATTCTAAGCAGCTAAATAAGCTAATATTAGGATTTCTTAAATCCAAGTCACGTGAGGACACATTGCATGTAATCAATTTAAATGATTACCATTCTTTGCAAATTCTCAAAAGTAAATCAAATCACATTTTTACACTAAAATAACAAATCAGAAATTTGAACAAGCGAATAGATCTGAAATGATCTCATTCAAAGAATTCATATGCATTTTCTATCATTCCCTATTATAATATGAAATATTATTCTCAAAATCCACCTTTAAACAAAGTCTAATTTTCACAAATATTCAGGTTCCACCATTGATGAGGTATGAAAAAGCTTAAAATTTAAAATTCAAAAATATAATAATGTAAGAATACCCTTTTGATTCAAAAGTTCCCAACAACACACTTTTAACGTAAAAACACCAATTAATTTTAAACCAATTTTCACAAATATCCAGGTTCCACCATTGATGAAGTATGAAAAAGCTTAAAATTTAAAATTCAAAAATATAATAATGTAAGAATACCCTTTTGATTCAAAAGTGCCCAACAACACACTTTTAACATAAAAACACCAATTAATTTTAAACCAATTTTCACAAATATCCAGGTTCCACCATTGATGAAGTATGAAAAAGCTTAAAATTTAAAATTCAAAAATAAAATAATGTAAGAATACCCTTTTGATTCAAAAGTGCCCAACAACACACTTTTAACATAAAAACACCAATTAATTTTAAACCAATTTTCACAAATATCCAAGTTCCACCATTGATGAAGTATGAAAAAACTTAAAATTTAAAATTCAAAAATAAAATAATGTAAGAATACCCTTTTGATTCAAAAGTGCCCAACAACACACTTTTAACATAAAAACACCAATTTGAGCCTCTAATTAAAAATTGGGCATGGTAACCTTGTATTTGGAAAAATTCTCAAAAATTTCTCAAAATAAATTCTACACTATCAACTTGATTCAAATAAAATACATGAAAGGATTCCAACATACTACCAATACAATTAGAATCATTCAAACCATTTAAGATCAAGTAAATATGAAGAAATGATAAAATACCTCCATTCACAAGCAAGAAATTCAAATGAGAGGATGTTTGCACATAAGCAACAAGAGCACGTAAGATTGCAGCCATCACTTCCTTTCCCCATTCCTATCCAAATGTAGTTGATCCCATGCAATTTCATGCCCAATTGCTCCCACAATGAACAAATCAATTTTCCTTCAAAAAGAGGGTTTTCTTTTCCCTCACATTTTTTTTCTCTCCAAAAATTATGTTTTCCAATTTTAGTCAACTCCCCTAAAAATATCTTTTCCACCCAAAGTTATAGCATTTTGAAGACATTTTGAATTTTAAATCACTCAAAACAAAATTCCCATTTCTAAATAGAATTCAACATATTTTAAAACCTTCTTTTCACACAAATTAATTTAAATCTTTAACACTTTTAATTCAAGGAATAACTTAATCAATTCCACAATTAATTTAATTAATCAATAAAATAAATCTAATTCAGTATTAGATTATTTTATTAACTAAATTAAATTAATTAATAAAGTAACATTCCTAGCATTATAATCAAAAGCATTTAATCAATAATTAAGCAACCTAAGCCATTTAACTTGAATTTAATTAAAGACCAAGGTGATCAGGGCAACATGAAACAACCAAACCCGACTACAACCCGACGACACATGGTGACTAGGGTAACGACTTGACACAGAAAACCTAGCTACTATCTCCCAATTAATTTTCGTTGGTCAATGGACACGCTCAAACCTAGAAACCAGGTGGAGTCGATGTCATGTACCTGCCAACCTGCAACAAAGAGCATGTCGAACGTGCATATATACATAATATGATCAATCAAACCGTGAAGAGGAAATCTCAGAATCGTAGGGCACTCGCAAGCGAGTGATACAATCCTGTCCCCTTCACCAATACATAATTACTAACTGATGATTCTAACATCAATGATATGATCACAAGCATAAAACATCATTAAATCAGTTATTTGCTAAATTAATCCAAAACATGCCATAAAGGTAACATTAGAGTAAAATAATCATCACATCAAAATATATCATTCACATCGTTTAACAGATAGCGGTCAAAAGCAACCAAGTTCCAAAGTCAAAGCATAATCAAACACAACCATTACAAAGAAAACACTACCGATCAAAGAGCTAAAATGGAGGGGTGTTACAAGAATGATACAAATTTTAAATTGTCAAATTCAAATTTTAATTTTTTCTTCCCATTTTCCATAACATTCACTTAACAAACTTATCCTATATCTCCTTCAGCCATAAAATCATGAATAGTATATCCCTAAATTTCATTTTCACTTATTGTGACCCCTTTTATCTCAACACACTCAAAATCCAATTTACATTCAAGACCATCAGATTTTGATACCTGATTTTATTTTACCTCTAATTCTTCTAAATTTTTTATATCTTAACAATCAGCTTCAATATACATTTACCTTTGATTTTGCTCCTATAAGTGCATCCTCCTGTTGCTCTTTGTAATCTGTCCATGAATCAAATTAATAATTGATTTGAGACCTCTGGTTTTGGCTCATGAACTCCTTTGTTTCTCCTTTGGATATACATACCTAATGCAGAGATCCAATGTCTTTGCTTTTATAAGCTTATGTCCTCTATTTTGTCTCCCTACACTTCATGTTCTAAATAGATGTTGACCTGTTGCCCCAGTTGCCCATGACTTAAGCGACTTCCATTAGTACGCAGGTTGACTGGCAACATATCCGCTGGCTCTACAATGGATTGTATGATAGGGGACTCAGTCGTAAATTTAAATGGGCTGCAGTGAAATGGATAAACAATTTGATCACATCTATGCCCTCACTTTAATTTCATGCCATTGATCATTCTTCTATTGTGCCCACCCACAGGGTCTAATTTCATTGGTCATAAGGAAAATGCTTCTTAATGTCACTTAACAAGTCAAGTAAAGAGTTAGACAAGTCATTGAATGGTTCTTAATGTGACGTGGAACCTACGCACTTGCATTTCATTGGTCATAAGGAAAATGCTAGGTGTGCAATGGGTTACGTCAAGTAATTGTATGGCATAATAACGTCATAGTGATTTCTATTGTATTTGTTATGGATACACTACATAAAAATCAAAATCATGATTAATATCTAAAAAACCATTTTACATATTTGATTTGTCTTATTATATTTATTTAAAATTGTAATATACAATTCCTATAATATAGTGCTCTATAAATTGAAAATCTAATGAATTATGAGCGGAAAGCCTAAGTACGAGGAGTATAGGGTTTTGAATTTGCTTAGGTCTTCCACAGAAGAAGGTATTCATTTATCTTTTAATTTTCTTGGAAATTTATACACAACAAATCCATTTAGTGCATATCCTCCAATCATTTTTGACAACTTTTGCTAGCATTCTCTCTTATTGTTTGCCAAGATGCCTCAAACAAATGTCATCTGTTGGTCAACTTATGAACTGATTGATTAGGTTGAACACATATTTGTTGCATTTGCAGAAACAATTTTACTACTTCGTGATGAACCAGGGCCGCGCTGATCAAAATCGATGTCTACTCATGCATTTATTCTTAGGTCTATTGTTTTTGTGTTTTTCATTAAGAACTACTAATTTAGATGAAATAGAAAACCAGAAACTGCATTTTTTTCAGCTTGACAATCAACGGATGAAACAAGTTCAATCGACTTGCATGGTGCAACACATGATACCAGCCATCGATTGCATATTTTAGCTCAAGCTTCTTCAAATAGGTATAAAAATATTAATTATTATTATATTTATTTTTTTATTATTAATATTTCTATTTTACAATTTTTTTGTAAAATATTGAATATTTTTTTTAAAAACTTTAAAAATAATATTTTATGAAACTTCTAGAGTGTATGATATCATACATAATCAAAATTGATAAATGTAAATATTTTTTTATAGGTTTCATTTTATTGTATTTTTTAATATTCTATGTGTAATATGCCTTAACCCCTTGATTTATTTATATATCATTAAAGCCAAAAAATCATTATAAAATATCTCACCAATATTATCCGATGTGTAGAGGACCTCACTTAATATTAGTTAAATATAAAATAAAACTTTTGTGAGCAATACATTTCTAAAAAAATCTCTAATGATGGCATTGTCGAGTATAAGACATTAATAATCTCTAATGACCACATTATCGAGCATAATACATTAATTACAATTAACATGATTGATAAACAACAATAACAATAATCCTATATTGGTAGCCCTTCAGTCTTTGCTTCATGCCATGTAGATTCCCAGAGAGTCTAGGTGTTGTACAAACTACCCTTGCAAGACACATGCCTCAAATAGGTGATGCATGCATATTAATTCAGGGAGGATTTCAAGGGAGATAATAGAGAGCCCGATTAGGTCTCTCCACAGTCCTATCTTTCAAGATGGTTCTAACATTTTCGGAGAAGCTGGTAGACCCATTTGCGACCTCTTCATCTTTCATCTATTGAAAGGATCAAGATTGCAATGTAAGATAGGAGATGATGGAGCAGAGACTAAAAGGAAATTGCTCATTTTCTATCTATCTCTCTATATTTTTGCTGGGAAACCTAAATTTTCTCATTTTCCATGGCCTTTAGTCGAGATGTTGCTTCAGCATGGTGACGATTGGCAAGAAACAAAAAAAATTGTGCTTTGTACAACTTTGACATAGGAGTGTTCTTAATTCCACTTAATGATGCCTTAGATGGAAATGGAGATAGAGAGATAAAGAGAGAGGAGAGAGGGATAGAAAGAGATGAAAGAGGTAAATATATAGAGTGAGAGAATGAGAGAGGAATAGATAGAAAGGTAAAGATAGAGATAGGGAGTGATAGTTTAACCAAATAATATCTTCTACTTTAGACATTTTATCCTTGTAATATTTTCTACTTATTTGATCCATCTTCTCTATCTCTACCTCTACCCATATATCTTTATCTGTACCTCTCTCCCTTTCTCTTCCCATATATCTCCATCTCTCTTTCTCTTCACATATCTCTATCTCCCCTTCTCTCTATCTCCCCTATTTATCTCTCTCTGTCTCCATCTATATCTATCTATCTCTACTATATGTTTATCTCTCTCTCTCCCTCTCCCCCCTCTCTATATCTTCCCATATCTCTATCACTTTATCTCACCATCTATATATCCCTCTCCCTCTCCCTCTTCTAGATATATCTCTCTATCTCTCCCTCTCCATCTATGTATCTCTCTCTATCGTTATCTCTCACTCTACCTCTCTCTACCTCTCTATATATTTGTCTCCTTCCTGTCTCACTCTATCTCCATCTCTACCTTTATCTTCCTCTCCCCCATATCTCTAGACATGTCCCCCTCTCTCTATCCATCCATCTCTCTCCATCTATTTTTCTATCTCCCTCTTTCTAGACCTCTATATCTATTTTTGTTTCCCTCCATATTTCTTCTTCCATCTATCCCTCTATCTCTAACTCATTATCTCTCCATCTTTCTCTACCCTAATATCGCTCCCTCTCTCCACCTCTCTATATATCACTTCATGTATATCTTTATTTTCTATCTCCCCCTCTCTCATTATCTCCCTATATAAATTTATCTCTTCCATCTCTATCTATCCCTCTCTCCTCTCTCTCTCCCTCCCTCCCTCTCCTTCTCCACCTCTATCTCCATGTCTATCTCTATCTTCCCATCTATATCTATCTCCTTACCCATCTCTCTCTCTCTTCCCTCTATCTATTCCTCTTCCTATCCCTATCTATCCCCCACTCTCCCTCTCTCCCTATTTCAAACATAACATGAACCTATTGGTAATGGAGCCAAGTTATCTTTTTGATTCAAAAGATTTCTTTCAACCATATTTCAATCCATGTAAATAGATGCATAGTTGATTTAAATTTATCACTTCTCTATTAAGATATTTTTTTCACAAACAAAATCATTTTCAAAATGGCCTACCAATTCACCTCATGTACTACACAAATGTATGCCTATATATCGATATCTCTTTCCCTCTCTATTTATATCTCTCCCTCTATCTCTATCTTGTTATTACTCCATCTCTCTCTACCCTTATACCTCTCCCTCTATATATCACTTCCTATCTCTTTCTTTATCTTTCTATCTATCCCTCTCTCATTCTCTCTTTCCACCTCCCTCTATATTTTTCTCTTCCATCTATATCTATCCCTCTCTCTTCTCTTTATCTCTCCTCTCTATATAAGGAGTGTTCTTATCTATGTACACCATGAGTAGGATAGCCTTGATTTCAGAAGTGTTGTTTGTTGCCTTGTCAAGCTTTACTGGCATTGCCCAAACTAGCTCACTGATACTATTTTAGATTAAACACCCAACTCTGGACTTGCTCGGGTTCCCTCAAGAAGCCCCATTTGTATTCAGTTCTAATCTTTTGCTAGGTGGAAGAGTCCATTTGGCTCCAATCCTTTACACTTTTGACTCGAGAGAAAAATGGTAGTGTGAAGGAAATTTTAGAGATTTTCATTCTTTCATTAATGCCTCATCCCATAGTGTAAATTTTGTCTTTCTTTTCTCTTTCACATGAGCATTCATCCATTCTGATACATTCCTTTAGATCAACTTTACTACTTTATTCTCAAGCTTTGACTTCTCATTAATTATTCTTCTATTTCTCTCTTTTCATATGTTCCAAATATGGAAGGTCGGATAAGCAATCCAAATGTCACCCCAAAATGATTCTTTACTTTTGTTAGTCCATCCCGAGAAAACATCCATTAAATTATTTTGTCGAAGACTCATCCATCCCAATTTATGATGCAACCAATCCCAATGTCTGCTTGCAAACAGACAGTTCAAAAGAAGATGATCCCATGTTTCGTCACTAGCCTCGCACAACACACACTAATTCAGGCCTTTGATACCAATCTTTTTCGACCTATCTTCAGTAAGAATGTGATGATGGAGAGGACATACAACAAATTCACCAATAGCAATTCATCAACATAAAATTCACTGCCATGATAAATTCACCAAAAGTAAAATTCACCACCAGCAATTCACCGCCACGGAAAATTAATTGCATTAATATTAAAAAATGTTAATGCAGTTAATTTTCCATGGCGTTGAATTGCTGGTGGTGAATTTTACTTGTGATGAATTTGTCATGAAGAATTTTACCTGTGATGAATTTTTCATGACGACAGTGAATTTTCCTAAAGTCAATGGAGAACAATCTAAAAAAATGCCCTGCTATTTGGAAGAACCCAATTTCTCGAGCACAGTTTCCTAGACCACTTATCTTTACATGCCCTCTGAATGGAGAAAAAATGTTGCGCTGGAAAGCCATTAATGCATGGTTGTCTATCAAGTTAACCTTTCAAGGCCACTTAGACTGATGTGTCGTTGTTTTATTGGTTGAGCACTAATGCATGGTTGTCTATATCATGGGAAAATGAATAAAATGTGGCAACGACCATTTGACTTTGGGAGGGAAGGGAGGTTGAGTGAAAGATATTCTAGTATTTTTTTTTGGGAAAATGAATCAAATGTGGCAACATTTATGTGACTTTGGGAGGGGAGGGAGGTTGGGTGAAAGACATTCTAGTATTTGTTTTTGGGAAAATAAATAAAATGTGGCTACAATCATGTAACTTTGGGAGGGGAGGGAGGTTGGGTGAAAGGTATTCTAGTATTTGTTTTTGGGAAAATAAATCAAATGTGGCTACAACTGTGTGACTTTGGGAGGGGAGAGAGGTTGGATGAAAGGCATTCTAGTATTTGTTTTTGGATACTTTTTAACATTGAATAAGATTACAAAGAGCATCAATCCTTGCAAATGTTACAAAAATTATCGATATTAAATCAACATCAAATCTATAAGTAAAATAAAATAGTTCAATCATAAGAAAAAAGAAGCAATCCCAACAAGTTAGATATGGTAAACATCAACAAAGTCCAATTTTATCATAGTTATATGAAAAAAAAATTAACTTAGTAATATAACAGTACCATAAAATATCTAAAATTCATATGAGAACATCATTAATCATTATCCTTCTTGGTATTTGTAAATTTTTCTTCTTCATCAATAGCGACCTCAATATTTTTAGCAAGAGCCCATATAGTCTTATTTCATACACTTCTTGAGGTACCATCTAGAAAGGATGAGATAGTGTAGTCATTAAAGGAACCCAACTTGTATATATCAAGCTCTTTGGAAGGAAAATTATTAACATCATGGTTTTTGGCAATATTGGGACTCAATCTTGTAGTGGAAAATTTTTCTTTTGTTTGAACTCTTTCTACATTTAGGCCTCATTTTGTCCATCACATATAATGAATTTAAGAAATCTTTGTATGGGGTCTCTATTTGTCAATTTTTCCTAAGAGTTGTCCTTTGTTGTTCCCCAAGTGTCTTTCATTTGTTGGAAGTTACTAAGGTCTCAAATATTCTAAGCATGGAGGTTTTGTTCAATTTCTATTGATTGCACTCATGTTGGAGTTTTAAAGTTTCCCTTTCTAGTATGTCTTTCCATCTAATTGATCCTTGTTCCTTTGTCCTTGTTAGGATATTGGATTTTTCCATCTCACCATACCTTTCATTTATTCCCCAATTTTCTTCTCTTTTCCTTTTCGAGATTTCAAAATTCTTCTTCCTAACATCTCTTTACCCTAACCTCCACTTTCCCTTTCCTTTGTTGTTGCATCAAACTTTATCTTACCAACATGCTTTCTTCATAAACCCAACTCCCCAATCCTTTACGTTAAGTTACCCAAAGTTTTGGTCATTCTTTTAATTGGGTATTTTTCCCAAGGGTATCTCCAATCTCTAATTTTTGATATTTCTTATATATAATGTTTAGAGTTAGAAATGCAGGAATACCTTCAATTTGGTACAAGTTATGAGACATCTTTGAACCTTGATTCTTGACACTTTTCAATGCACATTGCCTTATTAGGCTTGCATGTTTAGACCTATTCTTATGTGCATGTCTAAATTGATGAATTCCTTCGCACCTTTGATCCCTAGCTCTTGATAACTTCCTTCAATTGTTCTTTCAGAGTTAGAGATGTGGGGATATCTTTATCTATTTGATTTGAGTGCAAGTATGTTATATCCTCGATCCCTGATAGTGGTATGGATTATGAAAAACCCTTGACTCTTGATCCCTAAAACTCTAAAACTCCTATATTTTATATTGTTCACTCCCACCTACCTCCCTGCATGAGTCACAATAACAATAGTGATCCAATAAGGCCTTATGAATACCCAATCAATTTTTCCCACCCAAAAATAAATGTTCATCTTTAAGGAAGATCCACATATACTTCAAATGATGGAAAAAAAATATTACACATGCTACCATTAATTATAGTGGTTTCAAAATTTACACCTTGATGGTCCTCATGCCATCTCTTGATCATTATTTCAATAGATTTCACAAGCTCTTCCTTAGCCTATGCACCAAACCCTAGTGGTGACATTAATGTGCAAGATGATTGTGATTAGAAAGATAAGGGTTCCTCATGCCACCCATGATTTAATTATCATCTTGAGGTTCTTGCATGCAAACTAAGTAGGTCTAAACTAAACATCTATAAATACTAGTTTTTCATCATTCAAAGGGTTGGTTGTTGAGCCAAATTTTTGGTTTAGAAATATTTATATAGCTAGTTCTAGGGCATCAAATGCTAATAGTTTGAGCTAAAAATAAAGGAATGCACCTTGTGAAGAGTAGGAATGGTTTGTAAAAGAACATGTCTCTATGCTAGTTTATGATAATTTATGAGAATGTATAGTTGTAACTGCATCTTTTTTCTTCACATATTTGTTGGCATGATTGTAATAGGAATTAGATGAAGGGTAATTATATTTGTGAGAGGGATTACTATGTCCATAACATGTGATATAATATTTGTTTGTCATGTAAATGAAACCTAGTTCTATCGATACTTTGTGTAATGTTATCTCTTTTCTCTTTTTTGTTCATGACTCTATTGCTCAACGGAGTAAGCACCAATCCATATTGGTGAAGGACCAAACATCTATTATTCAAACACCATCCATCTCTATTAGAAGTAGGAATAGACTAGGAGGAGTTTATGATGTACATGATGTTCATAATTTAGTATTACAAACCAAGGAATAATCTTAAGAAATCTAAACAGTTAAATCATTAGAGAATCATGGCATGCATGTATACACCTTGCTACTATGTATGAAATAAAAAATAAATTATCTTTGGAGATCAAACTAATGTTGTTATCTATTGGTGTATCTGTAAGATGTTTTTCCATGTATATAAGAAGCTTTATGTAGCAAGTTAGTCTTTGACCTAGTGATAATTATAGCAATCAAGCATACATTGGGTATAGTTGTTGATTAGTACTATCGTGCTACATAATTGATTTAAAACCTTATTGAGAACACCTTTGAGAATATCCTGTCAGGTTTAAGCCGAGTTCAAAGTGCAAAAGAGACTACCCACTCTCATTAGCTGGATTTTAACCCTCCTTAGTCTATTGGTAAACCCATATATTTTACCTTATTGATAAAAAAATCCCAATGCAAAGCATCTACAGACTTCAAGGGTTCTAAAGACCCAAAACATAAAACTTGAGAAGATCACTAAAACCTTCAACAAAATTCACTTGCTTGACACTTGATTCCACTTGACTAAAAGTCACCAAATCATCAAATCATGCTTCTAAACTCTTGCCAGACCCAAGCACATCTTATTCATCTTGATTTTTACAAGAAAAAACCAAGAACACTCCTTAATAAACATAGACTTATCAGCTTTTTTATTGCTTACACCATAAGGCCAAATTTCTTGTTGTAGTCCATAGAACAAAAATTGGGCATAAATTTCAAAAGAGATGGAGTCCCCCAAAAATAAATACAGATTATAGGACCCATTTGGGCCTTTTAAAACATACTTCATATTCAGATGG
Source organism: Sequoia sempervirens (assembly GCA_007258455.2). NCBI lineage: Eukaryota > Viridiplantae > Streptophyta > Pinopsida > Cupressales > Cupressaceae > Sequoia > Sequoia sempervirens. Next base: position 2,777 of record VDFB02106513.1, on the reverse strand, counting down.
GGTTGTTTTGGAAAGAAAATCAACAAAAATGATTGTCTCGTAGTAAATTGCTCCAAATAGGCCTAATTTATAAAGCATGTACCATCTAATTCACTCCCCAACCCAAAATAACTATGGAAATTATTTTTTTAGGTTATAAAAATCCATAATCAGCAAAATTTTTATCACTTAAACCCTTCTAAAGGCCACAAGACACAAACCATTGATTTAGACTTCATTGGGCTCAATCAATGAGGGTTTATTGAAAGTATGCATTCCAAACCTTCAATAAACTTTCCAATGCTTCAAAAAACCTAGAATATTCTTGAACATAGTAAATTAACCATTTCCAAACCTTTACAAATGCTATTTCATCATACTCTTACTCTTAGCCATCAACTTTCATGGAAAAACACAAAAAATCAATGGAGGCAACACCTAAACCTTGCAACTTGACTTCCCTTGCATTTGAAAACACATTTAAACTAAAAATAAACCTAATTTAACCCATTCCACTAATCTACCAAGCCTCCATTGGTGGAATGGTTGTTTACCACCCTCTAGACTCTCAAAACCCTTGAATTGAGGGTTTCAAACCAGTTTATAGAAAGAAGACTCAAACACACATTATATCCAATAAGATTCTCTCAAATAAACTTTATTTGAAGAATTACACACTATTCAGATAAAAACTAAAAAGATCAAGGCTTGGTGGTACCATACAGGCCATACACAACTTGAAAATCACAAAGAAAACACTGTAGAACATAGTACTTTTATTACAAAATTTGTTTCAAGATACAATCTCTAGTGCCTTAATCAGCTTTACAATGCTCTTATAAAGATACAACAACAGTTAGGATAGCCTCGCCTTTAACTTCCAATGATAAAACCTTCTTTTTTCCAAATATGATTTTTTTTTAAAAGAAAATAATACCCCAAGGGGGTTTGAACCTTGTTGGCAAGAACAACAATTCCACCTTTAAACCATCACACCATGCCACTATTGGCTTTCCAAATATGACTTCAAATTCTTGTATTTTGTGCATTTTTCATTATTGACAACAATTTCAAGATTTTTCACTTTTTAACACTTTGACCACCAAATCTCCTAGAGACCTAAACAATTGATTCAAATACATCAAAATGACCTCATTACAGTTGTAGCATGATAAATATTCAAATTTTTACAAGTTTTCCTTATAGAGGCATAAAATGCACAAGGTGCTCCTGCACCAAAGAACTGGCCTAGAAAAAAATCTCAAGTCCCTTTGAGGATTGAGCTGCATCAATATTGCTTCTTCACACGTACATACCTTTACCAATTCTGTCTTGGACTGCTTTCTTTCTTTACTCTTATTTCACTCTTGAAATCATGCACTTGCCTTTTCCAAACATCTTCAATCACGTCATCTTTTGCCTTCATTTTTTTCTTCACTTGTCTTTGTCTTTTTCCTTCTCTTTCTTTACCCCACAAATCACTATACTATCATTAGTTAACTTTCCTCTAACCTCTTTTCCAAAAAAAGGACACAAGACTATCCTTAGTATGCTTTCACCTTGGGGTAAGTGCACCAATATGGTTCCCAAAAAGGGGACTTAAGTGGCCACTTTTTTTCTGAAATCAGAAAATACTGACCTTGGATGTGAAATTGAGGATAGCTACACTCAAAATTTTGAGATGGAACAAAAATAAGGATCGAAGTGCTCCAAGTCTACTTTTTGAACTACTAATTTATTTTGAAAATGGTTGAGATTAAGGGGTTCAAAAGAGGGATGTACACAAATTGTTGTTGTTTTTGTTAGAATAACATAACATAGCAACTCTTGTATGACCCTAGCATAGTGAAATTTTTTGTAGTATTTTTAAAATCACTATGTTTAGAAGTTAGCTAACAGTATCTAGTTGATGCATGATTTTTCTAATAATTTTTTAATGAATATTTGATCTTTTACTAATTTTCTAAGTGAGCACTTCTTGAAAAGCAAAATTTTGGCCGTGCTCCCCCTAAAATTTTTGGACAGTAATTGATTTTTATTTATTTTATTTTTTAAAAATTTGTAGAATGGAGTCTAGTTTCTAAAAATGTAATTTATTTGAAAATTCGATGAACGGTTAATTTATAATGAAAAAAACACCAAACATTGCATTTTGACAAAAAATAGACGTACAAACAAAATAAATTATGGATTAAAGGCTTAACATTGTCAAAAATTGAAAAAAATTACATCGTTGGAAAGCTAAGAGAGAACCTAACATTACCCATGTGTTCGATTTTGTTGATATTGAACCAGATGCAATCTTAACGGTGAGCACGAATTTGATTATGTAAAAAATTGTAGAATTTGCAAAAACACGTCTCTAGTTGTTGGGAATGCCCTCCAGGCCTTTGGGTTGGTATTCCAAGGAAAATACCAAAGCTAAGGCTCAGGGATTCCCAAATCAAAATATAATGTGAACGTGCTCGCATTATGTCTTAGTTTTGACAATTTTTTGCTTCTTCAGGGAAAATTTCTAGCAAGAAATAATGCGAGCAAGATATAATGCACTCGCGATATGTCTTCCTTTAGTTAAATGCCACTTTATTGAATGTTTGTTGATATATTTTTATGTTTGTATGTATATGTATGCTAGTGTGTCATTTATGTATGTATGTATGCATATGGGAGAGAGTGGGAGAGAGTGGGAGACTATGGGAGAGAGTAGGAGAGAGTGGGAGAGAGGGTGGGAGAGAGTGGGAGACGGTGGAAAAGAGAGTGGGAGAGTGTGGGAGAGTGGAAGATAGGGTGGGAGAGAG
>VDFB02106509.1:19638-43253 GCA_007258455.2 Sequoia sempervirens | reverse complement strand
GTTATAGAGTAAAAGAGAGACCAATTTCATTCAAGTTTAGAATGGGAAGAATTGGAAAGAAGTTGATCTAGCTCACCTGGCCCTTGAGCCAAGTTTTGAACCAAGATGGGGAGCTCTGATGGAGATAAGTGCTTTCACAGAGAGTTCATCCACATAAGTATTTTAATCTTGTTTGTATTGAAATTCATCAACTTCTCATACTTCATTTTGATAGAGGCCCTCAAATAGGAATAATGGACTTTCAAAATCATTATGTGCTATCCTGGTGCCTTGGAGTTGCTTAAAGAGGGTGGCAGTAGATTTATTACCCCTTATCTTCTACATAATTCTAATTGGTAACCAGGATAGGTATATTTTCTATATTCACTGCTCCCTTTTTCCCAGCATGGTAGGAAAGCCTTGTGAATTTTCAAAATCATTTTGGGTTGTTTTGGTGGCTTGGAGCTATCATGTGTAATCCCAAGATCCCAAGCATGATTGGCAAGCCTTGTGGTTTGAGAATATGATCTATATCCCATAACACCACTACTAGCTTTGAATCAATTGTGTCTGATGTAAAGTGACATGTGTCATCTATACAAGAGCTTGCATGCTCAACTCATCTTTAAAAAGCTATGTAACATTATAATTCAATTGTAATAAAATAAATGGTTTTGTTATTCTTCATTATTCATTTATATTAAATAATTATTTTTTGTTTTCAGTGTCTATTAAAATTATAAGTAATTAGAATTATATTTACTAGCACTTGCACCTAAAGGAGGTTCAAGGATTACATCGATAGAAGACTATTTGTATTAGTATGTTAATATGTTATAGAATATGTGTTTGTGCATGGATAGGTTGCAAGTTGAAAGTTCTAGTTGCATGTGGCTAGATTAAACAATCAATAATAAGTGTTAAATAATGGAATGAACTAAACTTAGAAAAATCTAGATTTCTCCTTCAAGAAATTGAGTATTATCTATTTATGAAATATTTGCATCTAGATTTTAAAAATAAAGCAATACAAATGAAAAAAGAAAGTTGCCATTAAATTTAAAAAAAACATTAAAAATGGAAATAGAATATTGTCAAATAAATATTTATTTGGATTTTATGTGATAAGCAAGATTTTGGAGGATTTAGCCTTTTATTTGATATTTTAGAGGCGTTTACTATTAAATGGTAGTAGGTTTATCATTAAACAACAATATTTCTAGGGTTTGGTAAAATTTTGTCACTCTTGCTAGGGTTTGCACTTTTCTAAAATGTTATTTTAATTTTATATGTGAATTTAGGTTCAAAAGCCCTAAAAATCCTTACACTTTATTTTTAATTTTTCGTTGACCTACTCCCCCATTTTTTGATGTCATTAGTCATTTTATTAAGTTCTTTGCAATGTTAAGTTGCTAGCCCCTTGATCCTCTCCTAGCGCTCACTTAAGAAGAATATTTCACATGTTCTTAATTAAATGGCTTAAGTGAGCCCATAATTATTGTATGGTTCTCATTGCTTATTATGCATTTCCGCTAATCCACACAATGTATTTTATTAAGGAATGGAACACCCATAGAACTACCTATGGAAAGGTTGACACTTGACTCATTTTTAGTGGTTTCCTTTCGATATTATTTCATGAGTACGTGGATAGTTTTATAAAGGTTAAGTTAATTGTCATGGAATTGCGAAAACAAGATAGTTGTCAATATCATGCTTTTTAAAGGATTTCATAGGTTCACGGGATGATTCAATAAGATCTATATGTAACTCATGAAACCATGGAATAAGGACATGTGGACTCATCTCAATTCCTCCAATGGATTTTCTATCGAAGGCTAGTAATGTAAGGAAATGATGACACATGGCAGATTTGACAAGTTCACAGGATGATTCACCAAACTATAGAATAAGGAAATGTGGACTCATCTCAATGTCTAATGGGTTTACTATCGAAGGATAGGATCGTGAGTAACGTAATGATGACACGTGGCACAATCTCATGAGGATTTTGTATCCTAGTGCACTTAAATTTTAAAACAATTTTAAAACACATTTTTATATCATAAGTTAATCGATCGTTCGATGAACATTTGATGGATGGATGTAGTTGAATTTTGGAATGAAATGCACATAGCGCTAGGCTTGCAAACTCAAACCTCCAAAATCACCCTATAATCATTAGATTTACAAAGATAAATGATTGTAAATTTATTTGAAATGGATCATTTGAATGACATTGCCTCTTACTGAAAGTGATCAATTAATAGAAGGTGCAGAAATGCATGACAATTTTTTAATTTATTTCTAAGTGTCTATATAGAATTTTAGTGTAAGAATTGTGTAATTTGGAGGTAACACGTTTCATTCACTTTAATATTCGAGAAAAAGAAAAAAATAAGTAAAATTTCTACTACTAAGTGATTTTATTTTTAAGTGAGAGGGTCGACACACATGGAGATTGCTCATTGAAATGCACTAGGGAGATTTTGGGTTCCAACATGGCCAATCCATGTTTTTCAATGTCTTTGTATTAATATTTTCAAGAATCAAAATCTGGGTAAGTGAAAGACATAAATCCTACATTTCATTGTTTCTTAAATTCTTAATTTTTCAAACTTTCAATTTAGGGTTGGGAACTTGAGAGACTTAAGAAAAATTGAGGATTTAAGAGGGACTTCACACTATACAAGCATGTCTACCACCACTCCCAGACTAGTTGTTGGAAAAGAAAAAGAAAAATCAAATAGAAAAATAGATTATGTTGGAGTGCTTAAAACCCTAGGTTTCATAGATGAATACAATGATATTTATGATCCTAAAATCTATGGTAGGCTTACCTCGAAACTTATATTTTCATGTGAGAATAAGGTTGCAAATAAAATGCAAATTCAAAATAGTCAAACAATACCAATTAATAGTGCCATTCACCATGGGTAATTGGATTAGGGCGCATGATGTTACATGAGGTTTTCCTTTGCCTAGAATTTACCATGGTCTACGCCCACAATTATAATAAAAAAAGAGTAATTGTTAATAAAGGTAGCAAAGAAAGAAATGTTATTCATTACTACTTTGTAATGCCCCGCCACGCAACCCTAGGGGAAGTTGCAAACTACTAAACAAATGCACAATTTTTTTTTGTTTAATTACAAATACATGTAAGATTACAACACAAAGCCAACAATCCCCTAAGGTTACGAGACTAGATTATTTAAATCACAAATTAAAACAACATGCATGAAATGAAACATAACAACATTCACTTAAATAATTAAAGCACATACATTCCATACATGAGATTTTCATTTAAGACCATGAGATCCTTCATGGTCACCAATAACAGAAGTTATACAATTACAATTACATCACTCATTCCCAGAATGAGGTAAATCAATAACATGATTGCTTATTACAATTTCCACCTCGATAACAATGAGGGGTAAAATAAAATACAAGAATAACTAACATAAAAGAACCAAGGTAGCAACTGGATCCCACGAGCTCTCCAACACGAAAGTCTCGTCCACATAAGCAAACGCCAAAAGAACAACGAGTAAGGTGCACGTTCCACCCAACCAAGTGATACCCGAAGGCTCACCCCCTGTGCTAGGAGATAGTAACAAGGATTTAAGGTCAAGATCAACAACCTCTAAACATAGGCAACATGACTCAACTGGAAAGATACAAACATGACATCACATAACATAAGGGTTACAAAGCTTCCAGATTTAATAGAATGATCACATCACGAATACTAACATAATGTTGACTTAGGAGAAGTGTCATCACAATGTCGCATGGGATATCCTGGCAAGTCTTCCTAGGTCCCGCCCCCATCTCGGGATATCCTGGTAACCTCTAACGACTCCCGGCCCCACATGCAAACCAATGCGGAATCAGTTATCTTTCGAAGGGACAAGATAACGATCTTGCCATTCCAGGCCTTCTCATCTCATCCCAAGTCTATACAAGCACTTGCGTCCATGAGCGAGGCAAAATTAATCTTTTTAAATGTTGGTACCACCTACACTAATCAATTGTTTTAGTTTCCACTGAATTAACTAACTTACATTGAGATCTCCTGGCACCACTTTGTGTGCCGGCCCTCAATGTAAGCCACTTCTCTAAGGCAACACGTGGAACTATGCCACAACCAAAAGGGTACTCAAGTGCAACCTAGGGATAATGAATCCCTAAACACGACATGAAGTAAACAAAACCCGTCCAAGATAATCAGATATAACACTGGACACAATTACGCACTACCCATGGCAAACAAGGTTGATCGACATGACAGCCACCCCAAAACATAGAAGACGGTTCTATCTGGAAGACTTACAAAATCTGACTCAAATCCCAACAAGAATGAACACCCCACGACGAAAGGAAGTTTGCAAACAATATAAGATAATCTACCTTCGGATTTCGTAAATCCAATCATTCATCGCATTAGTGCACTTAATCAAATTAAAAAAAAAACTATGTTCTTGCACAATCACATAAGGGTTTGGTTTTTCGTTTGTTTCTTGTTGGCGCAGTAAACGCAATAAATTAAATCAATCTTTCTTTCGCTATACAATGATTTATCAAAACAATTTTTATCTATCATTTGCAAATATCTCATTTATAAATTAAATACTTCTTCTCTTTTTAAGAAAAAAAACAACACATTTAAATATAAGATATATATATATATATATTAAATGACTATGTAATCGAACATGTATATATATGTACTCAATGTATATATATACATATTATCACATATATATTTAAAAATACATATATAATTAATATTTAAATATTAAATATAAATCACTTAACCAATCATTAAAATATAATATAAATATATTATAATATATATATTATATATATATGAAATATCAAATTAACATATATAATATATATATTAAATACATATACCATTCTATTTTAAATTAAATATATATAACAAAAACAAACAGTATAAAATGAATTTTATATTAATATATATATATATTAAATATTAAATATAAAATATAAAATATAATATATATTTTATACTTTATATTTAATATACATATAATAATAAAAGAAACGCGTTTTAAAAAGAAACCGGCGAAGTCAACTAGGGTTAGGGCCCTGCCCTAATAGGGGACGCTGCCCCCATGAATGGGGGGGGCGACCTGTGCAGGCAGCGACGGCGCTGCCTCCATAGACGACCATCGCCATCCATGGGGTGGCCATAGGGTTTATAACCCTTCCCTCTACCACTCACGTCATACACAATGAAAACAGCAATCCGCCATTCGCGGATTTGTGGGAATTTTCAACTAGTAACAAAAAATGAAATTTTTGGGTAAAAACCCAGAATGGAAAAAAGACAAATTTATTTCATTTCGCCGAAATTTTAATAACAATAAATCTCATACAATTAAATATATATATATATATAACCATATATATATATATATATACACACACACACAGTCATATTAAAATGACTGTAAAAATATTTATTTTCAATACCCAGATTGAGCAAATGCTCAATCTGAGAAATAAAATAATTTTCCATTGAAAATTACAAGATTTAACACAACAATTCAATGATTTCACAATACTTGCAAATTTAAATGGAGATTTTTCAAAGCAACCACAAATTTTCATAAGAAAAACATTTGAATCGCCCAAGTTTATTTCAAATTTCCTATTGATAGTTTGAGTATGAATTTTTGAATCTTTTCCTTGTTTCCACAATATGTTGAGAATTCTTTTGCTCAACTTGAATGGAGATTTTGTCATGGGTTTTCCTCTAATTCAAACTTGAATTCCAAACCAATTTGAACCAATTTAAAAACAAGATTTTCAAATAACAATTTGCACAAGAATTTAAAGAAATTGCACCTTATGTTTTCTCCAAGCTTCCAATTCTTCAATGGAGATTCTTTCTTTTTTTATCAATTTTGCTTCAACAAATTCTTCCAATCCTTTCTTCAAAAAAAATTTCTCCAAGAATTTCAATTCCCAAGTTTTTTTTTTTGTTCTCCCACAAATTACCAAATTCCCATTTTAAAACAAAACATGAATTTCCTTATGCCATTTCCTTCTCCAAATTGTCAAACCCCTAATTTGAGTTCACCCACCAAAATTTATTGCCAATTTAGATATTTTCATTTTTTGAAATTTAATAAAACAATTCTATTTCCCTTTTCAATTTGCATGATATTTATTTAAAACAAAATTCTATTATGCTTCAAAAAGATAATTGCATTTCCTTTCTTCCACAAAGAAATTGAATTTAACAATTTCATTTAAAATCATTTCTTTTTTAAAATTTAATTGCAATTTCTATTTTTTTTATTTGTCTCAATATTTAATGATGCTAACACAATTAATTTTAATTTAATTAATCAATAAATAAATCTAATCCATGATTAGATTAATTTATTGATTGAATTAAATTAACTAATTAATTAATAAGCACTCCTTTATGTATTTTGACAATAAAATTAAATAAAACAAACACCATTTACCTTGCTAATTTAAATACGCAAGCAAGGAGAGAAGAGACGACAAGGAAAATAACTTATCCCAACTAACAACCCAATGACACACTATGGCTAGGGTGATGTCACGACACAGAAAACCTAGCTACTATCTCCCAATTGTTTCCGTTGGACAAGGGACACACTCAGACCTGTGGAACTAGGTGGAGTCGATGTCCTGCACCTGCATCCTGCACACGATACGAGTGTCGAAACATGCATATATATATATGAAAACACACCGTGAAGAGGAAATCGCAGAATCACAGGGCGCTCGCATGCGAGTGATGTGATCCCGTCCCCTTCACCAATACAATATCGCTAACTGACGCATCTAATCATCAATGATATAGTCAAAGCATAAACATCAATAATTCACATAAATGCTAATTTAATCCATAACATGAAATAATAAAACATTTGATTAAAGCACCATCACATCAAAACATAATGTTTTCATCGCTTTAACAATTAGCGGTCAAAGTAATCAAGTTTATAACCATCGTGCTAACAAAGCAAAACATACAATATGAACACTGTTTGATCAAAAGAACAAAATGGAGGGGTGTTACAACTACAAAAGAATTTGGAAATGTGTTGGGGCTTACAACTGAAGAATTTGGAAATGTCCACATTGACCTAGAAAATCTTGCTAGTGATTATGAAGTAGTCAATGAAGGGGAGAAAAATAAATTTCTAATTAAAATAGTTCAGGGTAGTAATAGTAACATATTCAAAAATAATCATAAGTCTCCTTATGATTTGAGAATTTTTAAACCATGGGTTTAGGATACTATTTCCATGCTAGGATTTTGCCTCAGTTTGGATAGCAATCAAGAAGTGGGTGCAAGCCTCCTTGAAATGGTATATAATATCCACTATAATAAGTGTGTTGTCAAATATAACTTTCTTGAGCAAATTATAGAGTCAATGCATACAAAAAATTTAATGATTAAAGGAGGCTCCACTAAGATATTTAGGTTCACAACCTACTTGTGTTATTTTTTTCTATTCAAATTTAGTGGAATGTTTCTAAGTAACAAGCTTCAAATTTAGCCCTATATGAATGTTGAGATAAGGATGCATGATTCTCAAAGGAACCACAATCATTTTGTAGACTACTTTTAGCTCCATTTTGTCGAACAATTACAAATACTCCAATGCCTAGATTTCCTATGTCTTGTAGAAATTACATTAGTAAGAGTTGTTGATGAACTCGAGCACCCAGGATCACAAAACCAAGATAAACCTTCCACACGAGAGCAGCAAGAGATAAAATGCAGGAATATAGTGCAATAACAAAATGATGTTATTATCACACACTAAATGATACAATATGCCTCAACTCTCCTTGAATTGATTGAGTTAATATGAACTCATCTAGACTAGATAGGAGCTAGATCTGAACGATAGGAGAGAGGTGAGTAAATATATAGTAGAATATGGGCAAATAATTCCAAGAGGGGTAATAACTCCCAAATAACCAAATTAGGTGGGAGTTATGCCTACTTGGAAAATGCCAAATAGGTGGCATAACCTACTCAAAAAGAGACAGATGAGTGGTTTTGTGAGGTGGCATATAAGGCCAAAAGAGGGTGTGAAACTCAACCACCCAAGTGTGAGTGGGAGCAACACATGTAATCGATGGATTATGCCACGTGTCCTCACATGAACCACATCTCCTATAACCTAAGGTATGCTTAATAATGTGTAGGAAAAATAATATTAAAAAACCTACACTAACACCCCCCCTTAAGCATAGCTTAGGTGGGTGAAAGGATGAAAGAATGCAAAGATGCAAATATGGGTCCCGGCTACTAGGCCATGTTAGGTACCCATGTACAAAATACTCTCTCACAAATGGAGTAAAGGAGAAAACCCAGTGGGACAAAACTCCTCCCCAAAAGAGAGAAAAGAAAACAAGTTTCCCAACACAAGAAGAATCCATGCAAGGAAGAAGTCCCCTCCAAAATAGAAAGGATAGGAAAGACCATGTAGCCTTCCCCAAAGTAGTCAACTATGCCAATGGTTGAAGCTCGAAGCTGAATGTAGAACATGGTCCATGATCGTCGAACAATGTTCCTCCCCTTAGGAAGAAACAAAACCAAAGGTGTATGAAGAATGTCTTCCCATTCCTGAAAGGAATATGAGGGAAGAAAGCTCAAAATGTATGAAGTCTCTGAACTCTGCTCAGGTGTCTCCATGTTGATGTCGAAAGATGTCACCATCAAATCAAGTGTTCTAGGCCACACTGATGAAGATGAAAATCCAGAACCTAGTAGAAATGTATGTAGAACAAGATCCAAAGACTCAACTATCTTCTCTGAAGACAAAGATGCCTCCTCCAAATGCTGCTCAAAAGTATCCACAATCATGTCAAACTGTGAGGAATGATCATGTGAAGATTGAACAAGAAGATCCAAAGGTTCCTCCACAACTGAAGAAGAATCAACTTCATCAAAGAGAAGATGAATGTCATGAATTGTGTCTCCCAAGTCTGAAATATGAGACTCTATGAACAAACCTGCAATGTCTGTCAAGTAGTCATCTGAAGTAGCTATATCTGGAAGACAATGTGTATCTTGCTGCACTGAATCACAAGAAGCCATGAATGTAGCAACACAAGTATCTTCAGATGCAATAGTAAATGAGGATGTGATCTCAATAGGAGGAGGAGAAGCAAGAAGAGAAGTCTCTTTGTCAACTAGACATTCAAGACATTTATTATCCTCAAGCTCCTCTAAAGTATCATCATCATAGGGTATATTATCAACATCATCAAGGGGAATTAAACAATCTGCAATAGGATCATCTGGGAATGGAGAGATATGATGGTCTCCAAAAATCTCCCAAATCTTGGTCCAAAGTGTGTGTGGGCACTCAATATGTGAGATCTCCACATAAATATCAACACCAATATATGTACCAATTAATCCTATAATGTGATCATTATTATTACCCCAAATTGATTGCTTCCAAGGTGTGTCTGGTTCAGGTATGAGCCCATAAAGGTATGGCAAGAGCTTAAGCCACCTGAGATGTGTCAGGATTCCATTCTTCCAAGACTCATAATTATCCTTATTCAACATTACCACAGAAGGATGAATAGAAAAACCCATGATACCTCCTCAAATGGTCAACACAAAAGAATCAACTACAAGATTACCCCCAAAAATTCACTCAATCATGACCCCCCCAGAAAAATATAATGGTGGCACTTTATAATTAGTGCATTTACAATTCTGGAGTTATTTTCCAGAGTTTTACAATGTCCAAAATTGGACCCAAATACTGAAAGTATAATTAAATCTCAAAATTAGAACCTCAAAATAGTACCAATGTATAGTTCTCAAAAAAACTATCAACTTTCAAAAAAAGAATCACCTCGATCCGAGGTCATATGTGAAAGTTATAGCCATTTGAAGTTCCAAAAATGAGAACTGTCCTTCAGATCTGCTGATAAAACTGATTTTCTGGAAAATTCAGATCACTTGAGCAAAAACGGATCATACCACTGCAAAGCCTGTGAAATTCTAACCCAAATCAAAAAAAAATTGCTCTGAAAAAGGAGCTCGTATGACTGAATTATGGCCCTCCAAAGATTGACTGCAAAATCAAAAATGCAATTGGAGAGGGGGTCTGCTGAAATGTTCCAATTTAATTTCTGCAAAATATACAACCTGTATGCAGAAACTAGCAATGACCCAGATGATTTTTTTCTGCTATAAACAAAACCCAGATGGCGGATTTTCTTTAAAATATACAGAAAATATGGATCTAGTGTAAAAAAAATGCCTTTAGCACCATAAAACGACCCCAACAACCAAAAAACAGCATGAAAAAGTAGAATCAGCTACTTAAGACAAGTAAAGGCATGCTGCAACCTGCAATACTGATTAAAAACTCACAAATCTCTCAAATTTGAGAAGGGGCTTGCAGATCTGACGCTCTGATACCATGTAAGAGCTGAGATATAGCTCTGATACCATGTAAGAGTTGTTGATGAACTCGAGCACCCAGGATCACCTGCAAAACCAAGATAAACCTTCCACACGAGAGCAGCAAGAGATAAAATGCAGGAATATAGTGCAATAACAAAATGATGTTATTATCACACACTAAATGATACAATATGCCTCAACTCTCCCTTGAATTGATTGAGTTAATATGAACTCATCTAGACTAGATAGGAGCTAGATCTGAACTAGATAGGAGGGAGAGGTGAGTGCAGAATATATAGTAGAATATGGGCAAATAATTCCAAGAGGGGTAATAACTCCCAAATAACCAAATTAGGTGGGAGTTATGCCTACTTGGAAAATGCCAAATAGGTGGCATAACCTACTCAAAAAGAGACAGATGAGTGGTTTTGTGAGGTGGCATATAAGGCCAAAAGAGGGTGTGAAACTCAACCACCCAAGTGTGAGTGGGAGCAACACATGTAATCGATGGATTATGCCACGTGTCCTCACATGAACCACATCTCCTATAACCTAAGGTATGCTTAATAATGTGTGGGAAAAATAATATTAAAAAACCTACACTAACACATTCAACTAGGAAAAGAAATACAATTCGTTGATTGGTACTTAATGGAAGAATATATTGTGCTAAGATTTACAGATTGGGAATAGAGACATACAAACTTCCAATACATGTGACAAAAAAGGTTTTTGCATTGGAATACGTACAACAGATGGAGAGTATTGATCAAGTATACTTTATCAGATAGAAAAAGAAGAGCATATTTCCTTCTTTACCTTTTTCATGTGGAGAGTTCACATTTTAGAGAAAATAATTTAGTGTTGTACATGATATTTTGAAAAAATAAAATTTGATGTTGTCTCTCACTGGCAACATGATCCATGTGACACCATTATTAAGGATTGTGGCCAATAAGAATGTTGCAAGTAGAATTCAACATCAAAGTAAACCCTTGCTTGAAAACTTGAGAAACAAGGATTCTTGGGATGAGGTCAAAATAGCAATGGAGAAAATTACTATTGAGAAAGGTATTTCTTTTGAACAATTGTCAACAAAAATTATGGTATTGCACCAATAGAGAGAAGTACAAAAGAAAATTAGTAGGTACAAGTTTTTTTATGAAAAAAGTGATCTACCATCTACTGAAGTAAAAATACCAGAATCTCTAAATATGGCTTGTAGAGATAAAAACTGGTCACAATCTAAAATTATTGTCTTTTGGTCTATGAGGAAGGATCTAGGTGAACCAAAAACAAGTGCAAAGTTTAAAGAGATCGAAGAAGATTCTAATCTCAGCAATTTGTGGAATAAAGAGTATCCCTATGAATGTGAAGAAACTGATGATGAATTTGATGATGATAGGGAACGAAGTGTGCAATATGTAAGCAAAGTCAAATATAGTTTAAGTGAAACCATAAAACAAACATATACTTTAGGAGCAACCATAGCCAAAAAATGGGGTTATGAACATGGTGGTTTGGGGTCCAAAGGACAAGGCATTTGGAATACAATAGATGTAGACCATAGAAAACCTAGTGATTTGCAAGGCCTTAGAGTTGATAAAATAGACCAAGGGCATAGAAGGACAACTAAAATAATTAATTTTGTTAAAACTTCAAGTGCAATTCCTAATCATCATGGTCAGATACAATCACAACTAAGACATGCCCATGGTGGAGAATCTAGTGCAATTGGCACTGCCACTAGTGGCGTGGTATGGATAATAGTACTAGTAGTGGTCAACATGTTATACAATAATAAATTACACACAAGAGGCCAATAATAAAAGATACTACAAAAGCACCTAGTGATCAAGGGATTCTAAAGAACTAAAGGATTATGATAGGTCCAAGTCCAAATACCATTACTATTACCACTACCTTAATTTCCACCCCAAAGGAGTTATTTCCAAGCACTCCTCTAGTTAGTGTGACTCCAACAACAATGGCTAATCCTTAGCCTTGGGCTCAATCTTAGATATTTGGAGATGTTCCCATTACTACAAGTACTCCATCGCCATTCAAGCATTCTATTATTTATGTGTTCCCAAGTTTTTATTACAATGATGAGTTTAAAAAGAAATTAGAGATGTATAAAAAATAAAGGAAGCAACTGATAGATAGTTCATCTACTATAACTTCAGAGCTTGCAACAACCAAGGTATTACCGACATTTGAACCAAATAAAGAAATCATGGAGTACATGTTTGTTTTTCCCATAGTTCAAAATAAACTAGAGAATTAGATGGATCACTTTGAATTTTAGGGGAGTAGTTTCCAATTGGATTTTTTTGGATACAATTTTTTTGACAAAATCAATGTAACAAAGAAGAATAATAAATTGTACACATCATTTCTAAAGCAAGAGATAAAAAAACGTTGCAAATTCAAATAGAAAAGTTACAAGAAAACCTAGCAAATGAGAAAACAAAGAGGAAAGCAACAAATAACAAGAGTAATGAATTAGAAAAAAGAATAAAAATATATACCTCTACATCTACAAGCAAAGAGGATAAACAAACAAAGGTGGAATTGAATGAACTGAAGCAAAGGTTAGATGAGAGAAAAAAGAAATATGATGAGGAAAAATCCACTTCAGAAAAATAAAAAATAAAACCTGGCGAAAGAAAAATAGTGGGAACAAAAATTGGCGACAAAGCTAAGGGAAGCAAAAAATGAAATAAACTCTTGTCAAAATAAGTTAAGTTCATTTTGTAGAGAAACAATGAGGCATATAAAACAAAAGATCTGGGAGGAAATAATGCAAAGGATTGATCATTTGTGTGAATTGTTTTAATTGATTGATGATCTGATATTACATAATACGAAGCTCAAGAAATACGTAGGGGACAACAAAAATGTGATTTCAATAGAGAAAATTGCAAGTCAAATTTTGCAAATAGTCTACAAATCCAATGATAATGAATTGAAATCAAAAGGAATTAATGATCGGATTGATGCCTCAATGAATTTGTCATCTATCATTCAAAATTGTTTAAGAATACATGAAACAGAGGAATTTTTGGATCAAGCTGCAAGAAAGATGAAGCTAGATAAAAAGGTAAGGAACTTGAGAGATCTTGGTTTACCAAAGGCTTTTGACACAATTGAGCGATTCATTGGAAAGGATGATTTAAGAAAGAAGATGGAGGATACAAGGAAGATTGAATTTTGACCAGTTTCCTCAGAACCCAGATGAGGTGAACTATTTGGATTCCATCAAACCATTGATAACCTTGAATACAACTTTTATTGAAACATTCAAGTCAAGTTCCAATTTCAATCACAAATTGTTAGTAGATTTTCAATTCAAACACTATCAATTAGAACAAATGACACTTCCATTAAGTGAATAGTGAAGCATGTTACAAAAGCTAATAGAATGATTTGATAATAGGAGTTTCCAACTCAGCTTTGTGCAGAGTTGTCTTTGAGCAAGATTTTGCATTGCCTCTATGTATTCCTTCATTTTAAAATCAATAAAAAAACTCAAATTCAGTAATGTGTTCAATTATTTGTATTATTTATTTTCTCAATTGAAGAAAAACTTTGGAATTTACTACTAGATATACATTAAACAATTGCTAATGTTCATTCTTGTATATCCTACTATTGCTATTATGTTATTAAGCATTGATTTGAGTGATTTATCCCCATCACCAAACCATGAAGGAGAATCATGCCTAATTAAGGCTTCCATATATTCACACGAGCCAATGGTCATTTCTAAGATAATTATGGTCGCAAAACCATAATAAATCTTTCTTAAGTACATCAAGCTTAAGCTAAAAGCCATACGTAATAACTTTGATTGGGTAACTATTAGCCAAAAGTTTGGAGATAACATTGGCCTTATATACATGTCTAAAAATTATGACCACAGGGCCATAATAAATATTTATTAAGCACATCATACTTAAGTAAAAATCCATGATAACCTTGATCGGATAATTATTGGCCAAATGTCTAAAGATAACTTCGGCCTTACACACGTCCCTAAAAACATGATTTGAATTATTGTACTTTTGACAAGATTGCCCATAAATATTTTGAATAGCCCAACCATTCATCACCATCATTTCAAAACATCGCCCAACTTCCCACCTATTCCTCTCCATGTCATCTTGATTGTTTCACATCATCAAAGACCCAAAGGTATGGTGCCACATGTACCCATCCAAATCCGCAAGGTTAGTTTTCATCATAAACAGTAATATTTTTTTATTAATCTAGGATAAATCCTTGTATATTCACAGGGAGGGCCCCTAGTATTTTCCAGCATTTGGATAGGATCCATAAAGAACCAAGGTTGGCCAGAGAATCTGCCACTTGGTTTCCCTCACAAAATATGTGAGTCATATTCTTCCTTTCCAGTTTAGAAATTAAATAATTTATGTCCAAGAGAATATCTATGATACTCCACCCATTACAAAGACTATGATTAATATAGTCAATCACCATCTTAGAGTCACCTTCAATATGCAATTTTTTTATACCAAGAGAGACAACAATCTCAATGCCCTTGAGAAGTGCTCTAGCCTCCTCTATCATAGAAGTTTGTATACCAATGCCACCATCATACTCTACCACTAAATTTCCCTTGGAGTCTTTGATAATGCATCCAATGCTAGCCACCCTCGGGTTCCCTTTTGTCACCCCATCAAAGTTAAGTTTATGCCAACTAGTATTCAGGGGTTTCCAAACTGTGTTAAGTCTAGCCAAAGATTTAGAGTTATCAAAGGAGTTGATCTCCAACTTTTTGTTCCATGAGCTTGCCATGTTGATCTACCACACTGTAGGAGATTTTTCTAAGTTTTCCAATTGTATAAGGAGACATTATTAGATATAAGTTTGAACCCAATTCTAAAGACCTCCTTAGGGCTTTTTTCAACATCTCTGAAGATCCGATTGTTTTCTCTTTCCATAAACACCAATAAAGGATGGGAGGAATTTGATGCTAGATTTCATTAGGGAGAGGATGGTGAAAAGGGCCATTCCAACTTTCTATAAAGCTCTTAATGTCACCATTCATGGTCCAATCAATCCCCAATTTACCAAAAGTCAAATCCCAAACTTCAGTAGTAAACGGGTAGTGGAGTAATAAGTGGCCAACTAACTCCTCATTATTCTTGCATAACATGCATCTATTCGGGATTTGAAATCAATTTTTCCTTAAATTATCCTAAGTTCAGGATTTGAAATCCCTTTTTCCTTAAATTATCATAAGTTAGATTCCTATTATGATAGGCCATCCACTAGAAGAAGTTAATTTTTGGTGTTAAATGCATGTTCCAAACCTGTTTCCATAATCTTCTCTAATTTCCATGTTCCGACAACAAACCGTAAGTTGGGTTCATTACAAATAACCTTATCCAAGTGTCATAAGTTCTTAGATAACACATAACCATAATATCATATATTAATAGTATATAGTGAAATTTCAGGCTTAAAAAGCCAATATCAGTCTTAAATACAACATTAAGGAAACCAAAAAATCCAACCGACCAAAGATTCAATCTAAAATAGAAACCAGGACCAAACCAAAGACAAAAAATTAGGAGTCCTCTATGAGACTCTAGGTCTTCTCAAGATCTTCCACTGTTTCTTCCAAACTATCCTTCAGACCTATCAGCTTCGTCCCTTCTTCCTTTTTTCCTTTTTTTCTTTTCAATCTTTCCTTGTCTTGATATGGTGGCCATTACAACTACTTTCATAACTTCATCCATAACTCTGCACATGTTCTTGATAGCCTCCTCAATTGTATGGAAATTGTTAGAGTGTCATCTTTCTCCATCATTCCTTCAATTTTCTTAACCCTCTCTGTGATCATATTAATTTGAAATGATTTAAAAATGGTTGCTTTATGGTTTAGGACATAGAACAACACACTTTACAATCATTCCATTGAAGGGAACCCTAGAGATCTCAATCTTTAGTATGCAAAGGAGAAAGAGATCTTGCAATAGGGTTGTCCTAGGGTCTGATTATAAACTAAAGAGGGGTTCACCACCAAGATAGGGCTTGGAAAGACTAATGAAATGCAAGACCTACTGCACAAACCTAATGCAATGCAAGACTTCATTAAATGACCTAAAAATGCATGTAAATCAAAACATAAAGCTGAGAGATGAAAGGTGTGCACCTGGAAACCTGTAGAGGACTAAATGAATACTTGAAATGCTATAAAAACTAAATTTAAAGTTTATTGGGACTCATACCCCAGTCTAGGCGATTTAGTCCTAGATTAGGGTTTCTGGGCAGAAACTGAAATTTGGCAAAGATATGACTGAAACTTCTGAAATCTACAAATTTGACCAAACTGAGACTCATAAGCCAAAATTGGTCTATTAGTTCAGTTAGGGTTTATTGGTAATTCAAAGTTTGGTTCTACTCTTCAATGTCTACTCTATCCTTTCCACCTGATTTCTAGATCTTAATTTTTGATTTGCAACCTGTAGATGTCTTCTAATGATCTCCAATGCAAGCTGACAACTTTGACAACTTTGGAACACTTGAAAACTTTCTACAAAATTACTCTTCAATGTGTCTTCACCCTAGATCAAACCCTAGCAATAAAGTGCTACAAACATGTATGAAATGGCTTCAATGGATGTAGATCTTGACTCTTGCTTGAATGCGATATATCTTGAATTGAATACTAGCTTGAGTCATGAAACCCTGCATCACAAATGTTAGCTCAAAAAAAAAAATGATGCATGATGACTTTGACATGATGCTTAATGCTTGAATAATGCTCCAAAACTCTTGATAAACAACTCTTGCAAGCTCTTGAATGCTCTTGTAAAAACTTGTATGCTCTTGTGAACTCAAATTTTCTAGGATATATGCTCTCACAAAAGTCTTAGGTGAAAATGAATGAAATAACCTTGTATTTATAATTGTTTATGCCAAATTTCCTGAAATTAAAACACTACAAGCTGACATCAGGTCTAGGAGAATAAAAAATTTCCAAGAATTTGAATTAATTTTGATTTTGGGCCACATATGACTCATACGCCAAAAGTGGCGTATGAGTCCCATTAGGCATAACTATGGGACACATCTTCAAAAATGCTTAGAAAAGTGTAAAATCTAGATTGGGACCCAAAACCCTAGGTGGGACTCATATTTCCAAGGTGGCGTATGAGTCCCAAATCACTAAATTTAGGCCACACAACCTAGGAACACTTGAATTATTATTGGATGTTTATTTATGTCAGGATTATCCTCAAAAAGATGCATTAAATGAGGCTTGTGGATGCAAAATAAGGCCAATTAAAGAATAAAGAAGCCCAATTATTAGATAAAACCCTAGAAAAGTGTGAAGGTGTGTTAAAACACTTTATGACACTCTAAATAAGGTACCAATTAAGCTCATTTAGTTCACAAGGGCCCAAGACCTAATGTGAATATGTTAGACATATTACAACACTAAATCAAGGTCATGTTAGGGAGTAATTTTTTTGTTATTACATCTAGCCCCCACTTTAGTGAGAGGAGGAACTTGCTTCCAATTCACACTAAAGTATACCAACACACATCAAGAAGGGTCCAAATGTACCAATGCTAGTAAGATAGGATGACCATGATCAAGAGGGTTGCACAAGCCCCAAGACCAAGGTCTTATGGAAAACCAACATAGGCACAAAAGAACACACATTAAAATGATATAAAGAGAAATAACAAGGCACAAGCATACACCGCCAAAGACAAAGAGAGAGGAAAATAAGACAAAAAGGGTGGATCAAGCTTCAATTGTTTGTCCAACACGATGTGGATAAGATCTAGGCTATTTTTCCAAAAAATGCATGCTCACTCTGAGGCAATAGAACTTTAGGCCATCCATTGGGTGAGTAATCCAAAGAGGTGAGACACATAAACACATGGACGATATGCGCTCACAAAACACACGTGAGTGGCTAAGGGAAAGTCATCCCTCGAATCGGCTTCCCATCAAACCATACCAAAGTTATACCTCCTGATAACTTTGATAAGGTGCCACACAATAATGAACTTTGAGCTTCATGAGGCAAGAAAAGCTTTGTATGCTTGGAACTCATGAAAAAACAAGATGGATCCACAAGCATGCAAAGTGTGTTATGCAAGGTGGCCATATAACTAAAAATGCAAATGTAACAATAGGGAACATTCAAAGGAGTCTTGCTTAATTCATGTGTGGTCTTAGCTTAGGGAACATTGTGCCTAATGTCTCCAAGAGATGACCAAACAAAGAATATAAGATTCACAACTTAGGGAATGAAGTGTGTCACATCAAGCCACTAAGAGGAATATAATATGCTAAGAGAGATTACACTCTTAAGGGACATCACACCCAATGTCACCACAAAGCAAAAAACACATCACATGAAGCGAGAATACTGCACCATGAAACATGAAAAGGAAAAATGAAAAATAATAATGCCAATGTATGCCCCCACTTTAAAGAAATTTCTAAACATAATGTTGTGAGCAATTACTTTAAAGTGGCTAGTGATCCCACAAAGCTGGTTTACAATTTCTGGTAGATTTTGATTTTTGCTGAAATCACATATTTTTAGAAAATATAATGATTTAAGCCTTAAAAAGTTCCATTTAAAGCATTCCAATTTAAGAGGGTTTGATCAAACTAACTTATATCAAAGCCCCTTGGATAGAACCTCGCTAGTTTTAAACCATACCTATAACGGAGTCTCCTTTACACCTATCAAAATGTTGATAAAAAACCACTTTTAATTTACCTTTTAGGAGATCAAATGAATTCATTTAAAATTTATTTTTGTAAGTATGTAGTCTTTATTATAAGCTTCCCAAAAAGTATAATTTTAAATAAATTTAATTTTATTATTATATTTATTTTTTATTTCTTGTGAATGTAGGTTTTTCACTAAAAATCAAGCTCTCTATTTTGCATGTGGAAAAATAGAAGATTATATTTTTGAAAATATGGAGTGCACCAGATATATAAAGTCCTTGATCCAGCAAAAAAAAAAAAGAATTTCGATACATACAAAAAAATTTACGTGTTATATGGTCCGCCTATGTTTGAATTGTACTTGGTTTGACTTTGAAACTTGATTAAGGAAAAAATATTCAATAAAACACTATGAAACCAATTGTAAGTACTAGATATCATAGTTACAAATCTAAATTAAAAAAAAAAAAGAATTTTATCCTTCATGGAAAAAATTTATGTGTTATACGGTGAGCGTCACTTCTTAAAAATGGTGTTTACTAAAAAAAACTAGTTTTCGAAGGAGATGGAAAAAGAAGTGCAATATAATTCCTATTTTTTTGAAAAAACTATATTTAGAATTTGCAGAAAAAATGTCACAAATCACTAGTTTGCATCATCTTCAAATTCCTCACAGTTTAGCCACTATAGGTGCCCGAAAGTGAAGATTTAGTTAGAAAAAATCAGTTTAGTATCCAGTTTGGCAAAAAATTGTAAACAATATAGAAGATGTGAGAGCTTATTTGGAAAGCCCTATGCCAAGTCATATGTTTCCAAATAAAGCTACATCATAAAAAGGAAGCGGTTTCCCCCAAAATGAAACTCCAAACAAATGAGGGATCTATGGATTTGGGGTCAGTACATGTTTTTGCTACAATATTTTTAAGAGAGTGTGAAATTGTCATCATTCCCCAAATATTCATAGAACTGGAAGAATGACACAAAGAGAGCGAAAACAAAGAAAAACCTTTCAATTCAACATGGAAGAGACATGAATTTATCGATGCCTTGTGTCATTCCCAAAAGGAAAACACAAGACAAATGAAAAGATAAAAGAAAATCTCTTAGGTCAACATGGAAGAGACATGGATGTCTCACTGCCTTGTGTCATCCCCAAAAGGAAAAAATAAGAAAAAGAAAAGATAAAGGAAAAGCTTTTGGGTCAACATGGAAGAGACATGAATGTCTCGACGCCTTGTGTCATCCCCAAAAGGAAAACACAAGGCAAAGAAAAGATAAAGGAAAATATTTTAGGTTAACATGGAAGAGACGTGAATGTCTTGATGCCTTGCATCATCCCCAAAACGAAAACACGAGACAAATAAAAAAAAAAGATAAAAGAAGAAGTAAAATATTTACGACATAGAGCAAAATGAAGGTACAAATAGAGGAATTTCACAAAGAGAGAAACATATCAAACAGAATGTGGATCACATTACACACATGCAATCACACAAAAATCATGAAAAAAGAAAATAGTGCAAAAGACTAATTAGGCACATGTGATTCAACCTAAAGCAGATCATCTGCATCCCAATCATGTTCATTGTATGTTGAAGGCGGAAAATTAGCCAAAGGGACAATGATATGCACCAAACTATGATGAGGCTATCTAATTCTTGCCCCCACTACATGCAAGACAAGAATGAATCAAGATATGTGATGGGAAGGAGCTCCTTGCATCTTGAAATGATTTGCAATCAATGTATAATATGTAATAATGAGAATGTTATTATTCTTCAACTATTACATGGCAAGGAGCAGAAGGGTCCCGCTTTAAGGGACTATTTCTATGATGTCAAATTGCTGAAGGATCCTTATTAAAGTATGACATTCATCAGTAAGATGCCCAAGATTTCGATGGTATGCACAATACTTCGTGTTATCTTTAGGAATTTTTATTCTAGTAGAAGGTGGTAGTTTAATCCAACCCGTGTATATAAGGTGTTGCATCTATTGTTCAATTTATGTTTGAGTATGTAAGAATGGTAATGGTTTGAGCTTGTAAGGTCTTTTGTTTTTACTAGATTCACCAAATTATTAAGGAGGAGGACCTACGACAATCCTATCATCCTTATCATTGTTACAAATTATTGGTTGTTCTTTAGGAATGAGGATACTCATATTGGGAGGAGGATCTTGATATCCTATTCCTTTAGTAATTTCAATTGGTATTTCCTCTAAGAGTTGATAAATTTCATGTTCACTTGTTCTATCACATCCTTGTCTACTCAAGATCGTGAATCATTTTCTATATGTCTCTTCTAGGTTGATGGGAGTGTTTGTCACTTTGTTAACATAAAATGGTTGAATGTTTGCTTGCTTAGAGGAACTAGGTTCACCTATTATAAGAAACTTAGGTTCAAATCATGTTTTAGTTTTAGGATGTAACCAAACATGTCAGGTGGTGGTATTATAGGGGGTGTTGATCGTTTCATTGATGGATAAAAGGGTGCATTATTTTCAAGGTTGTTAAGGGAATCATTTAGGAACTTATTCATGTTGTCATCATCTTCTCTAATGATGTCAACATCATGAGGAGGACATGCATTAGGAGTAGAGTGAGCATGAGTAAGTTCAATTTCATTAGGGTCATTTCCAAAAGCACAACTTGACACATCCACTAAGGACTTCAAGGACATCCAAAGCTTACCAAAACACATATCCATGATGAAATGTAATGTAAATTTTAGATCCTAAATAAGGTTCACAATCTAAAATGAAATGTTCTAGATGTAATTTTTGAATTTAAGCAATGCACAAGATAAACCAATTTAAACTAGATGCAATGAATTGAATATAACATAAACTCTGCAAACTACAACATAAATTTATCAACAACAAATAGGAGCACAAAAAAAGTGATTTAAATTTTAGAAAATGTAGAGTAAAATCTACACTGGGACTAAATCACCTAGAGGGGCGTATGAGTCCTAGTGAGGGTTTTTTTTCACAAATTTAAAAAAAAAAGTGTTTTTTATGCTTTTTACTTTGTATGATTTGTAAACTAAATGCAAATGCAGTTTTCAAATGATTTTCAATGATTTGAGATACAAAAATGCAACCTATATGCACTTTCACTAATGCAAGATTTAGAAACCGTAGAATGCCAATTAACTAATGCAAACCCTAATGCAATGTTAATGCAAGCAAGATCTAGGATGATGATGCACTCCAAATTAGAATTAAGGTGTTCTAAATATAGGTTCACCAAAATGAAATGATAGAAAAATGGTTGCTTTATGGTTTAGGACATAGAACAACACACTTCACAATCATTCCATTGAAGGGAAACTCTAGGGATCTCAATCTAAAGTATGCAAAGGAGAAATAGATTTTGCAATAGGGCTTTCCTAGAGTTTGATTATAAACTAAAGATGGGTTCACCACCAAGCTAGGGCTTGGAAAGACTAATGAAATGAAATACCTAATGCTCAAACCTAATTCTATGCAAGACTTCACTAAATGACCTAAAAATGCATGTAAATCAAAACATAAAGTTGAGAGATGAAAGGTGTGCACCTAGGGGTTATATAGAGGTGACAGTGAAATACTAAAACATTAGGAATTTAAAGTTATTTGGGACTCCTTATGCGGGGCCCGGGTGATTTAGTCCCTAGATTGGGTTTTAGGGCAAAAGAAATCACGGTAGAGATATGGTGAAACTCTAAAATACCAGAATTTGACCAAGCTGGGATCCTTTCTAGAAGTGGTGTATCGGTCCAATTGGGTTTTGGTAATTCAAAGTCTAATTTTTCTCTTCAATGTCTACTCTGTCCTTTCCACCTGATTTCTAGATCTGAAACTCTGATTTGCAACTTGTAGATGTCTTCCAATGATCTCCAATGCAAGGTGACAACTTTGACAACTTTTCTACAAAATTTCTCTTCAGCCGTGTCTTCAGCTTCGTCAAACCCACAACAGTAAAGTGCTACAAACATGTATGGAAATGGCTTCAATGGATGTAGTCTTGACTCTTGCTTGAATGTGATAGATCTTGAATGCTATCTTGAATCATGGGAAACCCTATATCACAAATGTTATCTCAAAATGGAAACATGATGCATGATGACTTTGACATGATGCTTAATGTGAATAATGTCCAAAATGGCGACAAACAACTCTTGAATGCTCTTATGAACTTAAATTACAGGATATATTCTCTCACAAAATTATTAGGTGAAAAATGAATGAAATAGCCTTGTATTTATACTTTTTTATGTCAAATTTCCCAAAATTACAACACTACAAGCTGACATCAGATTTAGGAGGATAAAATCCCACCAAAAATTTGAATTAAATTTGATTTTGGGAAACATGGGACTCATACACCAGAAGTGGCATATGAGTCCCATTAGGATTAACTATGGGACACATTTTTAAAAAATGCTAAGA
>VDFB02106508.1:0-23637 GCA_007258455.2 Sequoia sempervirens | reverse complement strand
ATGTTTTGTTAATGCTTTTACTTATCTTTTTTGTTGTATGCATTGGAATAATTTGATGGTATATGTTCAAAAAATTTAAGAAGATATTGATTCACCCCCCTCTCAATATCTTAGATACTCGACAGACCCCTCTCAGTAGGAGGAGGCAAAGAAAGCAAAAGAAGAGAAAATCATGGCTAAGATAGCATCCATCACTCCTAATGAAGCTAGGAAAATTTTTGTTGAAAGTGGAGTCATGTTGCTTCCAAGATGTACCCTCACTTCAGCTATTGCACGTGATTCTATTAGGAGAGACCCACAAGCTTCTATATTTGAGGAGCATTTTGATAACTGGGTGTTTGGATTTGACTATAGTCCTAAATTGCACACTCTAGCAATTTGGTCCATGGCACACAACACTAGAAAACATGAGGTTTTTAGGCCTGTAGAAGAAGTCATTGGTACAATGGTGGTAAAGAGAGTTGCAGATATAACTCTTGTTCAGGTAGCAAACTAGTTGTGCATGTTGCAATGCTCAGTTATGATACTGCCCAATGCATTGTTAAAGGAGTATAATTAAGCTTTGGATGAGTGCAATAAGTTGAGAGCCACAACTCAAGCAGCCTATTCAATAAGGGTAGTTTCTTCACCATCCTCTTCTTCAAATTTTTCTACAGAAGATAGAGAGACGTTGTCTTTAAGGATTCAAAATTCAAATAATCAATTGAAGATAGAGAAAGAGAATGTTAAGCAGGACAAGTTGGAAATAGTAAAATTGGCCAATGATATCTTTGAGGATATATTATAACATAGGGTAACCAAATTGGCTAATAGATTCATTGATGTGTGGGCTACTTACAAGAACATTCATGAGGCCAATATTAAATATTTGAAAGTTCAAAAGGATTTTCAAGTTGAGTGGAGAAAGTGGAGCACTCGGGGAGGAACATTGAAGGAAATGATGACCAAGATGTAAGAAGACCCTAAAGCTCCTACTCATATTCCTGAAATATTGCAGCCCATTGATTTGGTTAAGGAAATAACAAGTTTCCATGGAAAGTTAGGAATGCAACACCAAAACAAATTGAAAATGTTTAGAGAGATGGAAGGGCATGGTATGCCTCAAATATTAGGTAATAAGGGTGAGTTAAAGGAGTTTGCTACATGGAAGCATGAGTTGGGAGAGTTGCTCCCAAAAGCTAAGATGATGTTAACCATAGTTGATTACTCCATGTTAAATCCCAACATTGACAACATGACTAGAGTTCAAATGAGGATGGACACTTTCATTAAGGAGGTCATTTCATTAATTGATGCAAGATACAATTAGCACAATGCAAAAGTGCAAAACCTAAAATGACCAGCTGAGGATGAATATAAAACATGGTTGGAGAAGCTTACAGAGTGAACCTATGTATGAAACAGAATGATAGACATGGTGAATAATGGATGGGAGGAAACAATGCATAGCCTAGGACTAGTACATATTAGGCTTTTGCTGAAGTATTACAAAATATTGTTTTCTCCCCAATATGAAGATTGTTGGCAAAGGATGCTAATGTGGGTGGGTCTACTTTCTCTCTTTTCACTTACTTTTTTTTGTTTTAAAAGTTTTCCTAACTGGACATGCATGTGGAGAACCTTTTTGGCTTGTGAAGAGGATAGTTGATGTTTTAATGAATGAAAGATGCCTTTTGGAAGGTAGGTAAATCTTCTTCAGCAAATGGAAATACATTTTGTCTTATATGCTTTCCCCCTTTTTCAAATTTGCAAATATAACCACTTGGGGAAGTTTTGAAATTCACATGTAAATTTATTTCAAATGAGAAATGTGACTTTAATTTTATTTTGGCTCAAAACTTGTTGCTCCCATGTTTCTATAAATGGGAATTCAAAACCAATTACACAGGTCTTTTGGTGCAGGAGCACCAAATTGGAAATTTTGGTTTTTTAGTGTGTAATGGAGTCTAGTTTGTGTATAGGGTGTTCTTGTCATGTTGTAATAAGGTCATGAGACCAAAATCATTGGTGTAATCAATAATTCCAAGTGCGTGTGATGTTGAGTTTGGTCTAAACTTAGTAGGTGATTAATGTTGTTTAGTATTTTTGGGACAATTTTGAATGGTAGTTAGAAGATGGATGGTCACAACCTCTATTTTTAGTTGTGAACCTTTGGTATCCTTTGAGAAACTTGTTAAAAGGTCTCAAAAACTCTCAAGGTAGGTTGGCATGTTGATATTTTGGAGAAATAATACATAACTACTATGTTTTTGGTGTTATTTTCTAAGAATTGTGGTGTTTCTTCATTCTGTACAAACTCGAATGATCTATAATCAATATAAAACCTCTGGAATTCGGTGGAGTCTCAAATTAGATTTCATTTGATTCCTATTTGAGGAGATTTCATCAATTTTTTAGGGAGAAAAACTCAGTTTTCTGAAAGTGCTCTTTTAACAAGGGTTTGTAGGGTTTCGGTAGAATAATGGAGTTTTAAAGCCATTCCACCACGCTATAATTTAATAAATGGGTGGAATGGGGCTGTTAGGATTTAGGGTTGTGTTTTATTTGTTAGTTTGGTAGGGTGATCTGGAAATGAAGGTTGTAGCACATGCTTGAAGGTTGGCAAGATGATTTCCAATGGTGGAATTGTTGGTTTTTGGTTAGGGCAGTGAAATTGTGGACTGTTTGATGGAAACTAATGTGAGATATGTTAGTTTTATGACTAGTTCTTAGTGTCCATGAAGATTTTGAGGATAGGGGAGTGATATTTGATAGACCTCCTTTGGAAAAGAGGCCTAATTATGCCATTGTGAAGCATTGAAGGGTTGATTGTGTTGATATATTCCAAAAAAACCATACCAGAGGATTGGATATGTTAAACAACAACCAAAAGGGTCCCTGAATTTGGGTACAAGAAGTGGTGAAGTGGTATATAATTGGAGATATATTTGAATAAGTGTGTCTCCAAGGCTACAAGTAAATAGGTGGCTCAAAGAAGGAAGTCACCCCAAGATTTGTTTGAGCCCTTCCAAAACAATTAGAAATTTTTGTTTGGAGTCCAATACCACCCTGTCTTGCATCAGGTGGTATCATAGCTTAAGTTTTGATTGGGAAAATTTTGTGTGGAATTAATTTGTAGAAGGGGTTTGTAGAAGAAGGGTAAGATGCCTCCTAAGGGAAATACAATACTCTCAAGAGAAGTGAGGATAGTAAAGGAGAATCAAGATGGCATGTTGGCTAGGATAGTAGCCTTAGAAGCAAACCAAAGAAGGAAGAGGATCCTTGATGAGGAGAGTGACCAAGAAGAGGAAGAGAATGAAGGGGCGAGTGAAGCCCCTCAAGGTGGAGCCCAAGAAGAAGATTTGGGTCCAAATGAGAGAAATTTTATAAAGGTACTTCAAGCTGCCAAAGGATACAACATGGATATCAAGTTGGATTTTCCAACCTATGGTGGAAAAATGAATAATGAGGAGGTATTAGAGTGGATAGATGCCCTTGAAAACTACTTTGATTACAAGGAGACCCCTAAAAATCAGAAAGTAAAATTGGCCAAGACAAAGCTAAAAGGGCCAGTCTTGACTTGGTGGAACTACCTTCAAGTACAAAGGGTAAAGAAGGGAAATCCCAAGATCAACTCTTGGGATAGAATGATATCAAAGGTGAAAGCCCAATTCCTATCAGGTGACTATGAGGTTCAAACCTCTAGGAGATTGCAAAATTTGAAACAAAAAGTGATGGATGTGATGGCATACATAGAAGAATTCCATAAATTAAGCATGAGAGTAGGCCACCATGAAAGTGAAGTGGAGAAAATTGTAAGGTACATCAATGGTTTGAGCGTTAGTATACAGGATGAGTTGAGCTTAGCCACTCCTAGAAATGTTGAGTGTTTCCAACTGGCTACTAGGGATGAGGAGAAGATAAAAAGGAAGTAGGAGTAGCAGCAAAGAGATAGAGGAAAGAATAATAGAGGAAGAGGTAACTTTGGTGGCAAAAAATCATAGTTTCAAAAGTAGCAAGGAGAATCTAGTGGACAACAAGAGCAAGCTAATGAACCAAGAGGAGGATTTAGGGGAAGGAGATCAAACACAAGAGGTAGATTTGGAAACTAAGGTAGGGGATCCAATACCTTTACAAGAGATTATACCAATGTGGCCAATTTGGTCACCCTACTTGGGGATGTCCTAAAAGACAAAGAACAAGTTCACATGGGGGAGAGAGGACACAAATTGTCCAAGAAGAAGATGGAGAGAGTGTAAATTCACCTTCATTGCATGTAGGTCCAGAAGTGGGAGAGATTTTTCTCATGAGGAGGACACTAATTACGATCCCAACTACCAAGGAACCACTACAAAGGAAGGATTTATTTAGAAATACATGCAAGGTACAAGGCAAGGTATGCAAGGTGGTAGTAGACTCTAGTTCTACTGATAATCTTGTTTCATTAGAAATGGTAGAAAAGCTCAAATTTAAGAGGATCCCTCATTCTACACCATATAAGATCTCTTTCCTTAATAAAGGTCAACAAGTGCTTGTAAGTGAACAATCATGGGTGGAGTTTAACATTGGCCCATATAAGGATAAAGTGTTATGTGACATCAGCCCAATGGATGTATGCCACCTCCTCTTTGGCAGGCCTTGGCAGTTTTCCAGAAAGGCCCAACATGATGGTGAAAAGAACATCTATGTTATTGATAAGGATGGGGTATCATATACCCTTACACCTCTGAAAGAATATGAAAGTGTAGTCCATGAAGGACCTAGTGTCATGATTGTGAAAGAGGACTTTTTGAAGAGTCTTGAAGAGGGAGAAGGTGGATATGCTATTGAGGGAAAGCCAATTTTTGATGCAGAAACAAATGATAGTGAAAAGGTCCCTAATGAAGTGCAGACCCTACTTGACAAGTATGAGAATATTGTAGTGGATGAGTTACCAAACACTTTTCCACCAATCCATGATAGTCCACCTGCGGAATTTGGAAAAATAAATGACTTCAAAGTATGATTAAATTTTAGCTCAGACCAAAAGTTTTAGTCACGTGACTAACACTAGTAGAATTTGACAAATAAATGACTAATTTGGTCATTTATAAGTGACTAATTTGGTCATTGGGTAAAATCACAACTAAATGACTAAATAAATGACTAAATAAATGACTAATATTGGACAAATAAAATGACTAAATAAATTTTCTCATTATTAAAATCTTGGCCATAATTTTCATTTTAATAAACATACTCTAAAACCTTCGTCAAGACCTTATTTTCGATCGTAGCCTGCCATAATTAATAATGAAATATTACAAATAAAATTACTAATTAATAGTTTTTGTGGAATAAAATTACAATAATATTCTAAAAAATGTGCTTATTGCCCCATTTAGTCATGGTCTCTGTCGTCAAATCCCACTCAAAATGGCATGGGCCTTAATAATACACAAATCACAAAGCCTAACACTTGAAAAGGCAACAATCAATATCAACAATGTAGATCAGTATGACCTCACATTAACAACTATTTCTAGAGTGTGTGAACTTGCAAGCCTATGCATAAAACTAGCTTTCACATTTCAATGATATGCACACATGCAACAAAGTCCATAGGTAGCTCGTTGAAAGCAAGAAGAAGAATGCTTATTGGCATTATCGAATTCAAACTCTTGAATGAACACTAATACAAAAAAGAACTACAGGTTAGTTACTTTGATTTTATCAACTACATTTTTCCCACTTCCAACCAAAAAACCCTCATTGCATATATACTTAGTTACAAAGTGTCTCCAATGATTAATCCAAATTCCTTCTTTCAAAAAAGTAGTCATACACTACACATGAATCATTAATATCAACTTGCTCTAAAACATGACCAAAAAAACATCTTTCTTTTCTCTTATCAACAATTTTCCTACAAGTATGCAAATACATAAAAGCAACAACAAAATAAGACCAAACACTCTCACAACTCAACCATTTTGCTGGCACTAAATGCCATTGGACTAGTTCCTCATTTATGTCATATTTTATTTCGATATTAAGTCCCAACTCCATATTTTCTCGAGATAATTTCCTTTCACAAACTAGATACTCATTTGTAGATTGTCATAGCAATATTTGCAATTACACTTCTTCAAATTTGAATGTGGATTTTCTTTTCTAGGATTGTAATTGAATGCACCTAAATCCTTATGCTATGGCTTCAAATTTGAATGTACCTTTACTTTTCCTTTATAGTAATTGAATGTCTTATGTAAGGGAATTCCAATTATTTGGAATTCATGTCATTATGAAAGAACACTCATTATTTGCAAGCTTTCTTGCTACCTCTTATTTAAAGTTATAGTATAATCAGCCTTTGTGGATTGAGATGGATTATATTCAGAATATGAAACATCTTTATTATGAAAAAACAATATCTATTGATCTATTTGATGTTTTCTTGATTGTACTATTTAGATATCTATGTTCATATATCATTGGTAGATATAAACAACAAAAAAATAGAACTATTAAGATTTTAAACTTTAAAAATCTACACAAATGACTAAAAAAATAAGAAAAATTATTTGCACAAATGATGACAAAGGCTTCAAAAAAGAGAATCAAAAGAAAAGGTAATTTGTAGGTATTTGCAACACAAATTACTGTGCATGATTTATTAGTTTAAAATCTATTAAACTTTAAATTTATTTCAAAAAACATAAACTATATTGCCTGTAGTATCCAAACACATTGACAACAACTTTAATAATACTACTGCTTTATGTAGTAACCAATTGTAACCTTGAAGACCAAGATCCAATTTTTTCAATTTTGGTTAAACATTTTTTGACATTCTTATGTGGTTTTGTTATTTGTTTTTTTGCAGCATCAACTTTTGCACGAAATGAATGAGAAGTAATTGGTGGACATCATGGCTTTCAAATCACCCCCACTTAAAAGCAAAAAGTGAAGATACTAGCTAATGTCTTTTAAAGGATTAATTTAAAGGGAATAGATATTATTTTAAAACTTTAGAACATGTCTATTATGATAATTACTATTTTTTATTAATAATGTTGAGGGCTGGAAATAATAGCCATATTATATACGTGATAGGCGCCCCTGCAGGGAGGTAGATGTTGTTGATTCCCTTCCGGAGCTAGAAAGCATGCTCGAGCAACTACTATGGAAGGGGGGCCATTGAACACTATCCATCGGGGCTACCCTTTATACCGGGCACTTCCCTCCCATCCCAATTAATCAGTAAAAAGGCGAATGGGTTCATCGGTGGAGTTTGTTAATTAATCAACCCGCTATTTGAAGCTAGCCCCTTAAGCACTTCGCGCCCACCCTATAGGAACTCCTTAGTTGCTAGCTCCCTAGCGCTTCGAACAACTATATGGGGGGGAGGTAGCTCTCTCTAGAATCTTTATCTATCTTCGCCATATTCTATACGTAACATGCCTACCCCGCCCCGGCTGCTAATATAGTTGAAAGCGAAAGCTCCAATTCCTTACTCTAGCTACTTCTAGCTTAATCTAGCTTCAAGTAGCGGGCTAATTAATCTGCCTACTTAATTGACTGATTAATGAACTGATTAATGGCAGAACCACAATGGTCCCTACTATTCGGCTGGGGATAGTTGGCATGTTACGTATAGAATCTTGACTGCCCTATTATTCTATTCCCCCGGGGTTGGATGCGCTAGCTAGTGTTAGTTAAGGAATTGAGATCCTGATCCCTTTACCATGGAAAGCATGATCCATACTGATCCGAATGTGAGGCCTTACGAACGATCAACCAATCACTAGCCTTGCTTCACTTACGAGTGACCTTTCCAATTCCCCCAACTCTAGTTTCCCAGCCGGATTAATGGCACTTGCTAACCCCACCCCCCCCCTCTCTATAGTTCTAGCAGGTTGATTCCTTAGAATAGTAGGGACTCCCACCCAGAACTAGAATTCCTGAGGGCCCCCTACTATAGAGATCGATGATCCGGGGTGGGTGGGAGGAAAAATAGAGATCGATGATTGGCTTCTTTTCATTCCTCCCTATCTCGCTCAACTCCTAATAATCTACTTATCTCCCCCGACTCATCCATCCCACTGGAATATCCCGATGAAGGTGGTATTATAATATACTACTAGAGACGGTTAAGGCAGTACTGGGTTAGTCCAACCCCACCATCCCATTCGAAATATAATGGGGGGGCGGGGGGGCAGGGTGGGTGCGAAGCACAGGGGCGAGATTGATTCTCAAGATTGGAGATCGATTCTCCTCTTCTTTACAGCCACACCCCCACCCCACCCCCATCCATTTTCTCTTTACCGCGAACCGGCCCCTCCCCCACCCCTTCATTATCGTCAGGAGTTAGTTGGCCGTTGGAAATTGCCCCTACCATTCTAAGGTGGGGGTTAGGGTAATCAAATCGAGAAAGCAGTCCCTACTATCTAATGGGGTGGGCTTTCTCGCCGATTGGGGTGGGTGGGAGGCCCCTACTACCCACCCATCCCAGGTTATTCTAGCAGGTTTATCGCCCTAAAATTCTATGGGGTAGGCAGGTTACGTATAGAATCTTGACTGAAAGGTCAATGAAAATTGGATGAATAGGGGTGGATGATTGATCCATGAGGTTCGACTCCTCATTCATCCTGCCGGGCACTACGGCAAGACGTGAAACACCCGATCCCATTCCGACCTCGAGCTGTGAAACCGTCTTGCGCCATATGTACTGCGGTGAAAAGCGGGAGACATGGTCAAAGCCCGGTCCCCTAACAGATTACGCAGGTTGCCCCCCCTCGTTCTATGAATGCAGCGGTTGGTTGGGCCCCGGTGATCATTCAAATTGATCGCGAACTATATAGAATTAGTCGTCATAGTAGGGGCCATATTATATACGTAACAAGGGTGGGAGGGAATCATAGTTCCCTTCCGGCCAATCAAAAACACATTATAGAACCCGACCTCGGTGGCCATGTTACTATTATCGAGGTCCTGCCTTCCTTCCTGCTGATTGAACCGGTTGCCCTCTACTCTATAGTTCTAGTTGTTGAATTCTTTAGTCGTCTTGCCGCGGAACATTAGCCCCCCACCCAGCCCCACACACGGCAAACCCTCGGATATAGCGTTTCTCATACACTCTATTCTTCTTGCCCTCACCCCCCCGGTGGTAATTAAGTATGGGTCCCGGATAGAAACTTTCTTCTCGCCTGGGGCCCTACCTGGTAATACCCTAACTTCCTACCGGGTAGAGGAGATCGAGAAAGGATGGCATTATAGAACTCTCTCTCCCTCGAGCTTGCCTTCCATCCAGCTCTAGTCTCCGATCGTGAACAGTGGACCGCTCTTCAGCTGAGATAGGAAGTTCTTGGGCCTCCCGAGTTCCTTATGAGAAAGGACCTGCCTCCCAACGTGTAGGTTCCCATGCGAGGACTTCCTTCCATCCAGTTAGAGCCCAGAGACCAGAGATAGTTGTGGGAGGCCCAGAGGAATTTAGCTAAAGAAAGCGGGGGTAACAGCGAGAAAGGAGGTAGGGATAGAGACTCGTAAAGGTAGTGTAGGGCCCTGTCCTAGAATTCTAGATAGTTCTCAGAGAAAGAGAGTTAAAGAAAGTCAATGAACTAGTTCAACTGGTAACAATCCAACTATAGGATAGTCATTCCATCCTCACCCCCGGTGGGACTAGAAGCTTCATCCCTCACCCCCGGGTAGTCAACTATCCCTCGGTCCAGTAACAGTTTCTAACAAAGGATGGGAGTCAGTCCCACCCTGCCTCTTAATAGTTGGAGCTGAGCATGCTTTATTTTATCTGGTCCTATTAGCTGCCTCCCACCCTAGGGAATCAATGAGGAACTATAGCTATCCTCAAAAATAGGACCATCCTTGTTAACAACTATAGCTATCTAGCTAGGGCCCACACCCGACAACATTAGGCTATCACGTAGAGAAGCCCCTACTATTTTTGTTAGGTCCCTCGACCATACTGAATTAACAGCTACCGAAGGGCCTTCCACTTATAGCACTGTAGGAGAGACCGTCATAGAACTATCGGTCCTACCTTCCGGAACTAATTTGGATTTTATCCCCTTGGTCTAGCGAGAAAGGATTGGATGGATGTTTCTCACAGAAAGAATCTAGTCTATCCAATTCCTGGTGATGTTATAATACTCTCCCCTCCCCGGCCTATTCTAATGGGTATCTCCCCTCCCCTACTATTCGGTAGGGTAGTTGAAGGAATCACAAAGCATGGGCCAAACATCCAGAGAAACTAATTTGCTTTGAATTGACCAGTTGAATGAACAATCCAATCAATCTACCCCCTTAGAATAGTAGGGCCAGCGCTTTGCACCAACCCCTTCCACCCCCCCATTATAGTTGTGCCTTAGGGACCCGCGAGTGGGATGAGATTCTAGTTGCCGGGTAGCTCCTCTGATGCCTACCTAATGGAGGAAGAAGGGACCTAACTACTGGTCCAGCTCAAAAGATAATCGATGGATAACTACAATGAAGGAGCCTTGCCCTCACCCAACAATTCAGCATGGTCGGACAAGACTAGCTCCTCCCGGCAAAGGGCCAAAATCAAAACACTCAGAACCGGCTTGACATCAAGTTAGGGCTTGACATCTCTGACAAAGAGAAAGATTAGACTGGCCCCGTTAGTTTGCTATAAAGAAAGAGCCTGTCCTCACCAGATCAAAGTTAATTAGTTCGGAGGATGAGACTACCCTTCCTAACCGCACCCTTTGGGTAAAGAAAGGATGGCACCCCTACACGGATGGAGATGACTTTCTTGAACTCCCAACTATTTGAATTCTTTACTTGCCCTCATTAATTGAGTGGGCTAGAACTAGGTGGGGGGGGCCCTACTATTCTATGGTAGCATATTAGGGTGGCTAACTGCTCATAGTTGGGGATGGTGAGCTCCTCTTTCTCGCATTTGTTTCATTACCCACTGGGGGTGGGGTCTAACATGTTGCACCAATGGTTGCCCTTCTTATATTTTAGTGGTTGAATTCCTAGCTGAGTAACCTTCCGAACAATCAATCTCAAATAGCTAGAATTATGATAATTACTATTTTTTATTAATAATGTCTATTGCATGATTTCTAATTATGAGAATTTTCACCTTCATGTCAATTTCCTTTTAGAATACATAATTTAGAATCTATGTATGCAACTAGACTTATGTCTATATAGTCTAATAAATTTTATATTAATTAAAAATGGTGTTAAGGGCCGCACACAATGCATGAAAATCTAAGGCCAACAACAATGAGTTCTATGAGTAGAATTAAAAAACATATTTTTAATTACTTTTATTTCATAAAAGTATCTTATAGGTGCGGGAAAATTCACCACCACAATTCAAATCAAATTTTCTCTGCGATGATGAATTTTCAGTCGAGGTGAATTGCTATTGGTGAATTAGTCATGGCAGTGATTCCCATGGTGAATTGCTAGAGAATAGAGTATTATTTTCTTAAAAATTAGTATGATGTGTTGTCCCTTTTTAATAAAAATGTAATTGTCTTTTTATAGTCACCCCCACTTAAAAGCCAAATGTGAAGAACTAGCTAAAGTCTTTTAAAGGATTAATTTAAAGGGAATATATATTATTTTAAAACTTTAGAACATGCCTAAATTTTTTTTTTCTTCTATAATTTATGACATAGATTTGGTGTATGCCACACATTTACAAGCCATTTAATAAGAGACATCCCTCCTCTATCCTGCAATACCATTTCTAGCATGTGGGTCTCTCTTTGTTGATCATCTAGACTACGATATAGTTCAATAATGGAGTAGGTTCAATACTATGCAATATTGATTGTTAGGTTTCTATTCAAGCTTTTATCTTCCTCTAGACTTATGTTTGTTATGAATAAATGTAGTGCTTATAAGATTTTCCAACTTTCCCTAAAAATTTCTAGGATTAATTTACAATAATATTTTCATTGGAAATATTCTAAGATTAATAATTTTTATCACATTTCTAGGATTAATTTACAATAATATTTTCATTGGAAATATTCTAAGATTAATAATTTTTATCACATTTCTTATGGAAACCAATTTTCCCTAAAATTAAAACTAATGTTTCTTCTCATTTTTTCGCTGGCTCTCTCACGTCTGCTGCTATAGCCATTAAAACTATTGTTTTTTCCCATATTTTCGATGGTTTTGAGCTGGCTCTCTTATCTTCTTCTATAGCCGCGACATTGCACTTGGGATGCAGCTTCTTTTTGCGGGAAAGCTTGCAATGGGCATGGCGGGAAGTGGCCATTGTATTGGCGTTTTAATGATAAGGATATGCAGAAAATATTATGCCCTAGTTTCTATTT
Organism: Sequoia sempervirens; assembly: GCA_007258455.2. NCBI lineage: Eukaryota > Viridiplantae > Streptophyta > Pinopsida > Cupressales > Cupressaceae > Sequoia > Sequoia sempervirens. The sequence goes on along the minus strand of VDFB02106508.1, from coordinate 11,338 downwards.
TCTTCAACCCGTGGGTCATCTGCAAGCAAACAGGTAATATTGTTAATATTGTTAAAAACCCCAGATCTTTATGCAAAACAAACTAGTTCTAAAACAAATTGTTGTAAATTAATATTCTATTTTCATTGTTTATCTCAATAGATTGATACAATTAGTGTTCTCAAACTAATTTCATTATATGGTGGTGTGACTGCGAATACACAAGAAATTTAGTTATGAGAATGGTGAATTTAAATAAGAACCTTCAAATTTTTCACATTTGTTTTAAGTCTGTTTTTGATATCACAGTAGACAAGATGAAAAAGATCTAAAATTTTACATACAACACAGGTGAATGCATAGGTGAATGTAAAGATAGAGATACCAGGAATTCAAAAGGTTATGGGTTTTGCATCTACCAAGTGAGCCTTTATGCTGATATTTTTGTAAGTTCTTAACAAATTTTATTTGAAATGGCATTTTCAGTACTCTGACACAAGCATCATTATTTCTTGTCATATTCAAGATGCTAATTACTTTTATCAAAAATATTAGGATCCAGTTGTGACAGACATTGCATGTGCTTCCCTAAATTGGGAGATAAAACTTTGATTGTTCGCCGTGCTAAAGCCAGGTATAGATATGCATGAGGCTATAATACAATTGAATCTATATTATTTGTTTTTAATCTATACTTCTGACAATCTAATTGATTCCATCTTATTTCCTTCTCATAGTAGTGGTCAACCAAAACCAGACCAAGAGAATGTCTTAGCTCAGGCTCAACAACACATAGCTTTATAGGTAAGACTGGGGAATCATCTTTATAGTGAGAAAATAGATTTGGATTCCTTTTCTATTGTGATTCTATGTCTCTTATTCATAGTGAATCCACCAAATTTATCGCTGACCTAATAGTGAATCCACATCCAATGTGAAGGACTCCTTATTCCAATCCCAAGATTTGATGGATTGATTCAAATACATTGCTAAGTTTTCTATGCAACTGGCATTTCTGCAGGGAACCATTATTTAATATCCATTGATTGAAATACCCACAACATCTAATGACTATTGTTGTTTGCAGTGCTTTAGACTTCCTACATTTTTCAATGACTGTTCATTAAAACTGAGACCTCATAAACTTGTATTTATGCAATTTCTGTTAAGGTTAATTATATTTGTATCAAGTTGCTAATTTATACATTATTGTTTTTTTGGACATCAGGAAATGAGGAAAAAGAATTTAAGGCGCAAATAAGATGATAGTGATCATAATGCTGAAATTCCAGTGATGGATTATGAGCGCTTTCGTGAAGAACGTGTGGCCAAGAATAATGAATATTTATCGCATCTTGGTTTGACAAACAGGCAAGTTGTAAATCCACTAAGTAGTATATTATTGATTTAATATCGTTTAATGAAATTTTATAGGCAAGAGCTTTATATATATAAGACATGATATGATATATTTTTTTTATTTTACAGGCAAGAAAAAGAGTGCAGAGAAAATGCAGAGAAAAAACAAAAAGAAAGTAAAGATATAGTGCTGCCAGCTCGTAGAAGCCAACACATAAAGGATGTGTTTGAAGTGAAATCTGGGGAGACCAGTACTGATCTACCTACTCATGCCACACCTGATATGGCAAAGGAGCATGAAGTTTCGGTTAATGAAAGTCACGAAGAGAGTCTACTTGCATCTGATGTGCCTCAAAGTGCACCTGTTGCATCTACAACTTTTGATGGAATTAGTGGATCAGCTAGAAATATTGGTAGTGGTTCAACAGAAGATGTGTCTGCTTTTGTTAAAAGACAAAGATTGAGTCAAGATTTATACAGATCTACAGAGAGGAATGCAAAAGAAAGAATATTAGAAGGGAAGAAGCCATTCTTGGTTGAGGTATCAAGAGATGGTGAACCCATTGGGAAAAATGTTGCACGGTGGGCCTCGGAGTTGGGTGTAAGATGTAGGGCCCATTTGGATATTTGCAAATCAAATTTTGCACAGCAAGATCCACGAAATGTGGAATATGTTATACAAAAAATGGAAAATGCCTTTGACACTATTGGTGGACAAATCTCTAGAAAATATTACAAGCACAAGATGAGACTTCTGATGAACAATTTTAGATACAATTGCAGAAAAATAATCATGGAGGGAAATGAGAGGTTAGACTCCACTCTATCTCCCAAACAATGGGAGGCATTGAAAGAAAGTATGCGTTCTGAAGAATATTTGACAAAGAGTAATAGAGGGAAGAGAGCAAGAGATAATGTGAGGGTTGAATATACATTTGGCCGAGGTGGGTTGCAGGCCAAAATTGACAAATTTGGAGTAAGTGTATGGATTTTTGGTTCTATTTACATCGTGTTATTTAATTCAATTTTTTATTGAACTAACTATATGTTGAAATTGACATTGTTTTTTAGGTGGAAAACAATAATAGAGAAGCAGGAGTAGAAGATATTGTCAATTATATGGCAACACTAGATCGTACTAAATCTAAGAGTAGTATGAATTGGAAATCTAGTTCATCAACAGAGATTTCACAGCCATTTTTTGAACGCCCAGTAAGAGCCTCTCCAAATCATGTCAACTCAAATGAAGAGTACCAACATTTAATGAGTTGCTTACATGGTCTCACCGAGAAAGTTTCACAGTTGGCTGCCTCTGTTAAGCCTATAGTTTCTGCATGGAATGACCATAATTCCATAGATTTGGATCAGGTAAGAGGCTATTCCTCAATATTTTGATTCTCAACTATATCATTTTTTTGCATACTCTTTCTCTATTGTTGTTTTTTCTTTGTTGAGCTCTTCATAATTGTCTTACTCTATATGTTTTTATAGTTGCAGAACAATTATATGAAAGCAAAATGAAAAGGAAAAGACCCTGTCAATAGAGCTCTCAGCAAAGCTACACAACTTCAGGACAATGTTGACAGTGATTATGTTGAATTCAAGGAGTATGTGCATGATATTGAGGTGAGTGCTATGAAACCTTTAGATTAATTTTTAATTTTGGCTGCTTTGGGTTTGAGCATAGGTCACAACCAGGATTGTATATCAGATTCATTTATGATTGCTTTTAAATCTAAAATGTTTGGTATGTGAAATGAGTGCATTTTAAGCATCTAAAATATTGTTTTTTGGTTATGGTATTTTCCTTGGTTGCTTATAAATGATAGGGAAAAACCTTTAGGCAAAACAGTTTTAGGGAAACATGTACTTAAAGCTGTAGCACTTGAACATAGAAATGTGTAAAAGTTTAAATAACCCCCCTAATTCTATTGGCAACCTATCACAGATGCAACACTTGAACATAGAAGACTGTAGAGGTTTAAATAACCTTCCTAATTCCATTGGCAACCTGTCACATTTGCAGCACTTGAAAATAGAAATTATAGGCAGAAATTTTGTGCTTTACATTTTGATTTGCCTACATGATAGAGAGAAATCTGGTGGTTAGATCTAGGTTGTTTTGAGGAATTAGAGATAAGTCGGTCTAACAATTCATTGTTGTCATTAACACATGAAAATGACACTCTATCGCCTTAGTCATACTTGTTTAGCAACAAAGAGTTTATAAACTTGCATTTTCTTGTATGCTTTTTATTCTTGGAGTTGTAATGAGTAATAACCTTAATGCAAGCTTGACGATGAAGAAAATTAGAGTAAAATCTTTGTAAGAAGTTGAATTGTTGCAGCTCATTATAGAAATATGAAAAAGTATAAAAGCATAGACTTGGAGGGGACATTTCCATTTTTAGGACTGGATAGACTGCTCCATTTGACACATGAAAAAAGAAAAGGTGAAATTTTAAGGAAAAAAATGCTAAAAACCTCAAAAATTTATAAGGGTTGTCATTGCAAATTCAGCCCATTTTATTTATTTTTAAATGTTTATGCTGCTTTTAGTTTGTCTAAGTTATTTTACTAGCTGTCCACCACAATTTTTTGTTGTCATCAAAATTGTGTTCCTACGTCTTGGAAACTCAATGAAACACAAAAGATAACATGTGTTGACATGAACACAAATATTTATATGAGAAGCTCTTTTGAAGTGGAAAACTTAATGGAGAATATTTTGGCATTGCTTTATTTTCTTTTGGAATGCACTATGATGAAATTATAGGATGCTTTTACTTTAGCACATTTCCTCTATGATTTCTCTAATTGCTAGAGTGGACTTATTTTTCCTCAAACTCTCATTCTAACAATGTTCAAGGTATTCTTAAACATCCATTATTCTCTCTTCATTTTCTAGAAGCTAATCATCACCATTTCATTGCTAAAGCCAATCAGCACCAACTCCAAGATGCTGAAGCACCAACTTCAGAATCATATAATTCTTAATACATAACACATAACTTCTTCAACCTGCTCTCAAACACAACTGAATACTACTTCATTCTAATTATAATCTCAATCTAGAAACTACGTTGACAATCTTGCAACTTGGAACTGCCATCCAAAAGAGACACCTACTTGTATTGTAGCACAAAGAAAAAAAGTGACTTCTTTATCTGATTTATACACCAAATAAAAATCTGCATCTCAGAATAAAAAGTTGGCTCCTTTTATAATATGAAAACCAGTTAAAAGAAAGCTTTGCATAGGCTTTCAATGAACACACAGGCATAACTGAATTATCTGCAATTATAGAAAGTTACGAATGCCAAATTTCTATGTGCCACGACTTACTGACCTCAGCCAATGAAAAGTCCAAAATATTTTCAACGCAGGAAGACAACTCAGAAACATAATGTAGATTGAAAACACTTGAATGGACAAACAAGTTTTTACCACAATCCTTTAGAATTCCTTATGACCTCTATCTCAATCGACTAATGAATGCACCCAAGACTCCACTCAGAAGGAATACGAATCAGTTCTTCTCTAGACCATGAATGCATAGATGATTAATTGAACCTGTAGCTGAGATAAAAGCTGCTTTTCTTGCAGGTAGTGAGCATTGTCCTTCTTTTCCAGATCATCAGTTAGCCACAGCAAAAGAGTATACAAATTGGTACAAATAGATGATAATTCTATTACAAAGGGAGAGAAGGTGTGAGCTAACGCAACCTAGCAACGAATCCTCCAAATGACTTTTAGAATGATAAGCCTGCAAGAGTTGGAAATCACATTATGTAACACCGAGGATCCGAGGAGAGTGGATTTCTATGACCAAGGGAAGTGAAATAGGGCAGGCAAGGCTAAAAGAAGGGCAGTCCACAACTTTTTAGCATGGGGGCACAACCAGAAATAGTGTTTGAGAGTTTCAACCCTTCCACAAAAAGGACAAGGAGGAGGTGGGTTAATGAATTTGAGGCGAGCACCAACTGGGAGTTTGGCATGCAAAAGTTTCCATGTTGTGAGTTGTGATTGTGCATCCGCTTTGGATTTCCAAATTTGCAAGCTAAGTTGATTCCACTTGGATCTTCTGAAGTTACATCTCCAAACAAAGTTAAGTCGGTTTGAAAGAGACAAACTAGGAATCAATTGTTTATAAAGGATCTTGAGAGGAAAAGTTCAGATACTGCTGCCATTAGGCCACCTCCAATATTTAAAAAAACTAGAGTGACAGCTAGTGGCCATGAGGATAGAAAGGTTAGGAGGGACCATATTCTGGATTTCCAAAACAATGAGCTTGTCTTTATTATTGAGTTTGAAGCGTATCTTGAGCTGCTACCATGATTTCCATGTAAAACTAGTGGGATCCCATAGGTCACTGAACACTCGGATACCTTTCTTGAAAAGTCATTTAGCTTTCATCCTTGGAATCTTGGCAAGGGGCTGGTTATTAACTTGTATCAATCGATTCCACCAAATTGAGGAAGATGCAAAACTGAGCCCATGGCTGAATGACTGGTTAGACCAAGATAGTTTTTGAGAAACCATTTGCCATGCTTTCCAAATACAATTAAGTGAGGCAAATCCGTGGAGTTTGAAGTGATGTGCCAAGAGGATCTTGTCAGTCCATTGAATGGAACTCCAAGCTTTCCCAGAGGTTGCTATTTGTATACGGTATCTGATCAAAGATTTCCAAGGGGTGTTGCCATCCAAAGCTTTGCCTATCCATTTAGCTGAAAGACATATCCCTTGAATAAAAGGATCTATAATTCCTAATCCACCCTTATCCTTAGGAAGTATACAATGAGACCAAGAAGTGGCAGGCATACCTTTTTTATTTCCCCATTTAGACCAAATAAAGTTGCGAATAAGCTGGGTAAGCCGATTATAACAAGTTTTAGAAGGCAACCAACATGAGGAGGTATAGACATGACTAGCTAAGAGGACTTTGTTGGCCACTTGTATACGCCCAGCCATTGAAAGAAATTTATTTGTCCATCCCAGGAGCTTGACTTTAAACTTGTTAAAAAACCATCTCCACATATCTTTCAAGGAAACTCCCAGCCCAAAAGGAATGCCTAAATACTGAGTAATGTCACCATGTTTGATCTCCTTCCATTCTTGGGGAATCCAAGGTGATCGGGGGTTGGGACTGATCATCCAAAATTTAGTTTTGTGCATTGCTAATTTGGAGCCCGAAACCTCACAAAAAAAATCAAGGATATCGAATAAATTATTAATGTCTTCAGCTGTATTTTGGATGAATAACCTTCTGAATGGGCTCGTCAAACTTCTCAGGATGCTTTGATTCTTAAGCTTGATTTTCATAAAGCTTATGATCGAATACATTGGTCATTCATCCTCAAATGCTGCAATGGCTGGGGTTTGGTCCTAACTTTTGTGCTCATGTTTGAATGCTATTCATGGATGCTAGTGCAAGAGTGGCTGTTAACGGAGTTTTATCCCCCCAATTCCTCCAAAATTCCATTCGTCAAGGCTGCCCTCTTGCCCCTTTTCTTTATGTTCTCACTGCTGATGCCCTTGGTTACCTCCTCCAACATGCACATTCAAATTCTCTTATTCATGGAATTTCACTTCCGTGTAACTCTATGGCTCTCAATTCCATTAAATGATATTATGTGTATAGAATATTTCCCGTTTGCTTGATCTTAATTAAAAAATTTCAACTGTTAGAGAGTAAAACATGTAAATTGGTTGCCAGTTACAACCACAAGATTTGTTGATAATTTTATAGTAAACAATCTTATGTATTACTATTGAATTCTGGTTTGTTTAAGCAAGCTGAGGGAAAAGCCAACAGCTTGAGTAGGTCTTAATTTATCATGTCTTGTAGCAAATTAGTTGGATTACTTGGTCTGGTTTAAATTTACTCTTAGAAGTCATACTGACTAGAGAGTGATCAATAATTGATTTCTTTGTGCCAGAACCAGATGACTTATCTATGGTTTTACTAAAACAATATTAATGGGGAATACATTATTTATATAAATTAGCGAGAAATGTGTAGCCACAGACTGCTATGATAAAATTTATTCTCCGTAGCTATTGTTTTCCATCTCAATGCTATTTTGCATGAACATTGAAATTGTGCTCCCTTAATTGCTCTTTTGCACAATATATTAACAAAAGATGGTTCAACTTCTAAATTACATAACATAAATTAACAAAAATATATGAAAACTTAAAAGGAGTGAAACTAAATCACTGCTATTGATTGATGTTAATTATCGATTTCCTTCATGCAACTACTCTCTGCAAAAGTGTTAAGTGTAATAGTACAAAATTTCTAGAAAAACCTGTGATAGAGATTTTTGAAACCATTAAGTATCTGTACAGTTTTACTCCAAGGTTTACACATGCAAATGTACAAACTACCAAAAACTTTAAATTTAGGTATTTCATCAAGCAAAGGACAAGTGACATGGACAATCAAATGAGAATTTGGGAACCTCTAATACATCCTAAGTTTGCTTGATGGTAAAGGCGCGAGTAATTCATAATCAATAAGCACTTCATTTAACTACTTACAAACCTTTTACCTGCATTTAGTACTCCTCACATGCATTCACATCACTTCAAACATGTTTAAGTGTTTGAATGTGTGGTTCCAAATGCCACAAGTGGGGTATTTCTTTAGTTCTCAACACAGATGCTTCAATTGATACATGGTCAGTAATGTTGAGCCAAGAATTTCTAGATGGAAAAGCAAAATTTGTGGATACAAGTTTCATACATTTTCACAAAGTAAAAAGAACTAACACATATATAAGAAGGAGATTTTGGTTGTTAAAAGAGGAATTGAAAATCTTAAAATATTCCTCAAGCCCAAACATTTTGCAAGCAAAACAAATAGTTAGCCAATAAGAAATTTGTTAAGGAAAAAAACAAACATAGATTTAGCCCAAGGGAGAATTGCTGGATGGTATTTTGAGTTCTAGAGTTATAACTTTGATATACAATGGGTTAAATGGGAAAAGAATTTCCTTGTTGATGCTTTAACTAGAGATCTCAAAATTATTGTAGTCATCACAATAGATCCCACAAATCCACTTATTTGCCAAGTGAGATTCTAGTTATTCTATTAACCAATAGGTATGCTAATAGGTGGATCAAAATGATTAAAAAACTAAAAAGGGATACTTGGGAATATAATATAGAATGACATCATTTGTACATTACGGATGCTCTAGACCTTTTGGAAGCACAAATTATCTCAGAAATGCTTTCTCATTTGATCTTGTGATCACACTTATCATCAGGCCAGTGGTTACCTAAACATTGATCAAAAATTATAATTCTCTACTCAATCAAAGTAGCAAATAGTTTTTATTTTGGTAGGTTTACTTTTGAAAATTATGCAGATGCATATGGAGCTGTATTAGATGAAGAAATGGTTGATTTCTTCAATTTAATTAAGTTTGTAAAATTTAAAGTTTTTGATAGTTTGTACATTTGCATATGTTATAGATCAAATATTATTAAGTTGCCCCATAAATATTATATTACTGGGCCCAACTTAAAATAATATTATCATTCATTTCCCTTGATTTATCCTTTAGCCTATGAGAAATGATGATATGCTAGAGGTCTCTCCATGGTTCTAATTTGGAAAAGGGGACATGACAATAACTGATTGCATGACAACATAACTGATGAGTAATTGACTGATTTTTAACTATGATTGCACAACTAACTGCATGATTGCATGACTACATAACTAATGGGTAATTGATATGCTGCTAATGATGATTGCATAATTGGTGAAGACCTGGCTTATTTTTAATGTGCTGATAACATACATCATTCTAATCAACAAGAGGTCATAAACCACTTAGCTTGGTCTTTAATTGACCCTGATTACAATTGCTATACTAAATAAGCCTGTACGACCATAGCAGCGTGTAATAGTTTTAACTAGAGGGCCATGTTAATAGCCCAAAAGCATATTGATTTTGAGAAGCCTTATAGTTTTCAATCATTTTTCCAGTATTAAATTTAATTTCTTTGGTTAATGTACTTATTATGTGGAATTTTATTGATTTTTACCATACTTTTGTGGAATTTTATTGATTGTGTATGCACAAGCAGGCTGATGAGAATGGGTTTGTAAAAAGATCAGCTGCTAGTATGTTGAGTGGAAAGCAGTTTCCTTCTCCAAACACGGTGAGTTCTGTGATGACCTCAATGAACACATTTTATCGTATTTTCTATGTTCTATGGTATTGAATATTAAATCTTACAATTTTTTATTTGTCTGAATGAGATATTGATTAAGCTGCATGTAGTTGCTGTAATCTAAAGATAAAACTGTACAAGTTTATTAGTTTATTTTATTTATGCATAAAAATTTGTTGGAAGCCTTTATGCAAGTTTAGTAGGAACATGGATAATGTGTTATTTGTTGGAAGCCTTTATGTAAGTTTATGTTATAATGTGTTATTTTTTTCTTTTTGTAGGAATGTATTGATAAACTCAAAGAAGGAGATAAAGTTAAGGTGTTGGATCCATTAGATGGTGATGTTGTGGGCATTGGGCAGATTCACTCCCTATCTATTATACATGGAGTCAACTTGAAAGGAACAATGGATGCAAATGTAAACATTTTAAAGGTCACGAGTAACATACCCCTTGTTTATGAAGACAAAATAGATGGAGCTGTTCATCTGAAAGAGAAAGAAGGAACCTTCACACAGTGGCCACTAAAATATCTGCAAAAAATGACATAGTTGAACATATTTATCATGTACTAGTTGCTAGACATCTTGGCTCACTATTTTATGCAATATTTTGAATATGTTGTTCAGGGATCTTAATTATCATGGTGTATTTGAAAGAGTTGGAAACTCTTAGACAACTTTGACATTTTTTATTATATTTACATATATACTCTTAGACACTTGACATTTTATAACTTGATATATATATTGATATATATTTGCATTAATTTTTTTTATTGTAGATTACCTTTATTTATCATGATGTTGAATCAATCTTTTAATTTTAGTATGTTGTAGCTTATACACATATGCAATATTTTTATTTACTTTTATGTTTTAGGTCAAATTTAATATTATATTAGTTTTGCATTATAAAATATATGGTATTTAATAAATTATTTATTTCGTGATTATATTTACTACCAATTAATGAAAACTAGTAAATAAAATGACTGAATTAATGACTAAAGTAATGATTAAATTAATGACTAAATATGACTAAATGACTAAATAACTAAATATATGACTAAAGTAATGACTAAAATAATGACTAAATAAATGATTAAAGTAATGACTAAATTAATGACTAAATTAATGACTACATATATGACTAAATAAATGACTAAATATATGACTAAATAAATGACTACCTTGACTAAATAAATGACCAGTTAACAACAATTAATGACTAAATTAATGATTAAATATATGACTAAATTAATGACTAAATATATGACTAAATAAATCACTACCATGACTAAATAAATGACTAGTTAATAACAATCAATGACTAAATTAACGATTAAATCAATGACTAAATTAATGACTAAATCAATGACTAAATTAACGATTAAATCAATGACTAAATCAATGATTGAATCAATGACTAAATCAATGACCAAATTAATGACCAAATCAATGACTACAAATCAATGACTAAATAAATGACTAAAATAGTTTAGTCATAAATTTGGTCGTGTTATAAATAATGCGGCAATAAACTACTAATGGTCACGTGACCAAATTAATCATTCATATGCAATTTTAAAGTAGTTTATTTAGTCATATATTGTTGTTGTGTACTAGTGATCCATGAAATATGGAAAGGCACGCATTTACTTGACATGATGTTGATTTGAAGGTGATAATGTGGAATGCCACAAGCTACAAACAGAGCACACTAAATGCATTTGTTCAAAATACCTTGGAAAATTTTAAGCGGATGCAATGGATCAGTCATACCTGGAGTGAAAGGAGACTATTACTTG
>VDFB02106507.1:0-21140 GCA_007258455.2 Sequoia sempervirens | reverse complement strand
TCATCATTAATTGAGTTTGTGTCAGTCAAATTACATGCTCTCTACATGTATAACATAGGCAAGGCTAATCTTTGATCAACCCTCGAGGCCCCTAGGATAGGTCTTTAGGTTAGGTTCTTGGTCAAAATCTCAGAAAACCCAAAAACATCAAAATTTTTTAAAATCAAACATTTGTAAAACAACTTGAAAATACCAAAAACAACCTCATAACATTTCAAAACATCAAAAAATCCAAATATTTGAAAAAATCCATCCACCCCGTCTCATGATCACCTGAAATAGTCACTCATAATAAATCATGCGTCATCTTCAACCTTTTGGTACAGGTCAAAAACAAGTCTAGTAGATTGAAAGTGAAAACTCAAATGTCAAAGGTCTCAAGTCTAGGTCAGTAAGTAAACAAGTTGGTCACATATTTGTATCAATAGCCCATCATCCAATCAATCCCAAAATCATCTGATAACATCATGTCCTAGGATGCATCCTTCCTACAATGGAAATCACCATCAGGCATCACCATAGTTTAGTCTTAGCTAGCGGTATTGAAGAACATTAGCTTGTTTGTTTACTTTATATTTGTCTTTTGACTTATCTTATTGCAGTACTTTCGTTCCCACTTGGCCGGAAATTGATGATGTCCAAACGAAGGGATTTAGAGAAATAGCAATGGGGCAACAATTATTATCTTTTTATCTGTTGTGCTTGTTGGATGTTCTTGTAATATAACCTTGGTCATGCTTACTTTGTTTGGTCCGTAGGGAGGATGTTTTGGGTATCTTGTTGACCACATAGAGCTTGCCTTTCTATGTTTTGGTCTGAGATTTTTGAAATATTTGAACTACATTCCGAGTAGGGTTTCGTATGCCAGGTGTGAACAGGGATACGCCTATCTGATTGTCAAGTCAAAGTCCATCCCACTAGGTACAATGTCAACTTGGTTCTTTATACCTTGATGCATCATGCCTATGTGTGTTATCAAACATAAGGTAACTAAGCCCTTTTAAAATCTTAATTCCAAATAAGTGAAACATCATCCATCTCGCTCATCATCTCTAATAAAGTCTCATCAAATCATGGACTTGTTGGATCCTCTTGTTATCATCTCATTTCTTCTTTCTTTTCTCTATGCTAACATGGTACCATGACAGTTAACCAAACATCACTAATGGATCCATCTTGCATCCACAAACCATTAGCATACATACATCTCATAATCATACCATATCACGTCAACCATCTCATTTGTATCATCATAACCATCCATACATCCATCTTGAACCTCTTCTCGTGAGATCGACCCTCAAATCAAACTTTTTGCTCGATCTCTCGAGGGGGTAGTGTACCAGTATATTTCTTTCCACTGGGGCATTTGAAAAAGTCAATTTTTTTTTTAATTTTGATCTCGGCAAGTTTATTCTTTGAACCAACGAAGTAGGTACATTACTTCATAGAGGGGCAAAATGTAGACACTCGAAATATCTTGATTGATATCGTGCACTCGATTCTAATTTACTAACATCAATTCTTCCTTAATCACTTTTTTACTAACCAATTAATTGAATAATCCTTATTTAATTATTTCATCAAGTTTCCTCCTTTAATTAAATAAATCAACTTTATTTGATTAAATCTAATGTTCTTCTTTTGATTAAATAAATCACTTTATTTGATTAAATCCTAATGTCATCTCTCTCTTAATTAAATAAATCAACTTTATTTAATTGTTTCCTAATGCTCTTCATTTAATTGAATAAATCAAACTTTATTTAATTAAATTGCTAATGTTCAACCATCCTCTCTTTTGATTTAAATAAATCTAAATATCTAAATCAAATGTCATATCAACTAATTCCATCTAAGTTAATTAAATCCTAATTAACCCTAACTCTAATCCACAAAATCTCTAGCTTTTGCAACTTGCACATTTATTTGATTTATAAATTCTTCCATTTCCATTCAAAAATGGCATCTCTTTGGAATATTCCATCAATTTGAAATCTCCCTCCCAAAAGGACTTCTCCTCCAACATGGCATTTATAGCTCTTACATGTCCTTTTTCTTGAGCCAAGTGGCATTAACTCATTTTTCAACTCTTCCTCCACAAGCCATCTTTTGATTTTCAAATTCCAGCTAATTGCATTAACTTGCACATTGATCAAAATGTGCTCAACCTCTCTTCAATAGCATGTTGACAAGTGGCACAATGCCATTGGTCTATCTTTAATCCCACATTCTTCCTATTTCTCATTTCTCCATCCTTATTTCCTATAAATAGAGGATTTCTCTATTGATTTGGGATCCAGAAATTTATACAAGATTACTATATATAGATTTTGAGCAAGTCCATCCATATTTTCATCCAAGTTCTCATAGTTTTCATCAATCTTAGCTAGGTTATTGACAAATTTCATCAAGGAGCACACAATTCATCATCAAGTTCATCAAAGCTTTGTAAGGAATTGGGAAATTCTTTCCACATCAAAGAAGCACCAATTCCCCCATGGGATGTTGGTTTGAATGTTTTGAATAAGATTTAGTAGCTTTCATTTGATTAACTTCGCTTTGTTTCTTGTTCATTATGTTTGAATGAATTGCATGGGGAATGTTTTAGATTTGTTTATTGACTAACATTGGATTGTTTGATCATGTTTGAGCAGGTCTAGACCAACCATTCACACTTCTATCTCATTTTCCTATGATGTTTAGATTATCCATTAGATTAGTTTGTGATCTATTAGAATAATTCTATGTTAGTAGTAGAATAGAAGAGGATGCCAACCTTCTCTAAACTTTCTTGCATGGATCTATGAAAATTGTAGAAGCATGGGTTTCTATACTACTGAGGCTTCTCAAAGCTAACAAATCTATGTGAATAATATCTTTTGGCTAAATCTAATAATTGGTTTCATGAGCCTCCATTTGTATGCCTATGAGAACCATTGATCCCTACTTTTTATGAGCATGAGGTCTCCAATACATCTCCTCCTATGAGAATATAACATTATCCCTAATTTCATATATTCTTTACACTATCTTGGCATCTATATGAGTACTCAACCTTGTAATTTTATTGTGGTTCTTATAATTATCTTGGGGATATGATTGATAGTAGTTAGTTTCTCTTGCTTGTGCATCCATATAATATTGCCAATAACTAATGTACTCTTGGTTAGAGGAGAATATTTCTAATGAGCATGTCATGGGTTAGACATAATAGTTGTGTAACTCTTACCTATATCCTCATACTCCCCTTGTAACCAACTTGTTAATTAAACTTTTTAATGTGCCTTCAAAGTGTTATCACATGCTAGGAATTCACCATGAGTCAGTTGGATGTAGTTTTCTTTTCTTGCAATAATCTAACTTATATGGTGTCCAAACTTTTTCCTCAATGTGGCCCAATTCCTCATAAGTGGGTCCTTGCATTGAATCTAGTGGAATGATCACCTACTTTTTTTTCATTCTAAAAGCTTATGATACATAGTTCTTAAATTGAATATCAATGCTTGACTAAAAGTAGAAAGGTCATCTTAGAAGCATCATATTTATCTTTGCTTCTATCTTCTCAATAAATTTAAAGCTAACCTAGAAATGAACTACTTTAATAAGGACATCCACATCTTGTAGTTTGCCCCTAATAGGCGAGCTCTTAGATATTAATTACCATATGCAATATGAGAGGTGATGGATTTAATGTTAGCCTTTCCATTACCTCAAATGCTTCCTTTGTGAGTACATTTTTCCCAAACCTTGTGTTAATTACTAAATCACAAAATTGATCTATTACTCTCTAATGCCAATAATAATTTGATATGACTAGCACATTTCTCATGTTATGTCTCCTTGGATTCACCTACCACAAGTTTCTCTAGTAACAACACCATATTTAAAAGCACTCCTCTTTGGACCAATAAGTATAATATGGCATATGCCACATCTAGTTCCTCTCTCCTACATGTGTATCACAATATCCTATTGAGCCTCTCAAACATATGCACCACATCCTACAATAGCCACCACTATTGTGCAACATCAATATGTGAAGGACATTATATGTCTTGCATAACCTTCTCTAAGTAGTGCCACATGTCTATGCTCCTTTTGAGATCATGTTTGCGAGATAATAGTACTTGGTGGCTCTCACATTGTTACTACTTTTAGCTAGCTCCTACACTTGTTGATAAGAGAATGGAACTATTGATGTAGGTAGTGGGTTGCTCTTAAATATTATTTGTGTGACTTCCACATTTCCGATGACAAAGCAAATCAAGACATACCTTAATTTCACAATCTCCATCACAATACCCACACATAAGAATTTGGGGCATTTGGTTACTATTTCTCCTTGCATCCACCTCCTTTACACCTCCACCACCTTGTTTAAGACCTTAACACATTTTTCTATGATCATGGTTGTGATTGCACTGAAGCGTTCAAAACCTATTTGCCATGCGATTCACACGGTGCATGCACCACTATGTAAGTGCTAGTATCATGAATTGCACTTTTTTTTAATTGAATTAAAGCAAACAATAATACAAATAGAAAAACAACCAGGAGGCTGTCAGGAAGGGAAAAAAACTACAAATGTCCAACAAACTACAACCAACAAAACTAATAAACATGAAGAAACTAAGCAGAAAGAACAATAAAACCAAGATCAAAGTCAAGGTTGTATCGAACAAATTACATCACAGGGAAGTACTCTTTGAGACCTCAACAGAACTAATAAACATGAGGAAACTAAACAGAGACAGCAATAAAACCAAGACTAGAGTCAAGATTATATCAGACAAATTACATCACAAAGAAGTACTCTTTGAGACCTCAACAAAACTAATAAACATGAGGAAACTAAACAGAGACAGCAACAAAATCAACACCAAAGTCAAAATTGTATCAGACAAATTACATCACAGACAAGTACTCAGACAAGTACTCTTTGAGACCTCACTATTATTTTACTGAGACACCTTTCAATTTATATCTTAAATGATGTGTTGAAGTATTATGATGTTAATGACAAATATCACAATTACAAATGCATGATTATGATGGGAATTGTACTGTACCATCTACCATTTTCTGATTACATGGCAGTCACCAGTAGCGTGCCCCTCACCCAGGTACTCAATGCACCATAACTCTCTCTTATCTTCTGGAGCAGATGCCAGTTGTTCCATTCACACAGCCATGTCTAATTTCCTCCTCCAAGATAACATTACAACTATAACTCATTAGTTATTCCAATGCTTCCAGGTTCATATCTTGGAAATAAGATCCTTAAAGCATTAATTATAACTCCAAATAAACTCTCCTAAAAGTTTTTTTTGTATTCTTCAGCTCAGGAGACTTAAATTTTGCAAAGAAGTTAACCTTCAATACAATAATGGAGGTATAAGAGGGGCAATGACAATGAAACCCAAATTTCTTGTCAGAGCTTTTGTAGAGGACAGTGTCCATATACTCCAAACTCTGTGAAATGTACTCCAAGCTCCCTGGAATGACTCTGCACGAGCACGCCATTTTGATGGTACAGTGACAGAAGAAGGCAGGCTTTTTCAAATTATTGCTTTCAACCTTTTACGCTGCCCCAGTTTTCATATGCGTACAATGTGGCAGTAGCACTGAACTATTAATTGCAAATAATGAGATAACAGGAGCTATTCTTCATAGAAATTTGTATTATGTCTATCAAATTATATGCCAGGGATAGATAATTAATTTGTCTTATTTGTTTGGAAAGTGAAAAATCTTTAAACACATTTTTATTATGATTCTCAAATTATATGGGTGCCCATCTTGTCAGAAACATTTAAAATATTTTGAAGTATTGAAATGTACATTGTTTTGTTGAAAAAAATCATGTGTATTTCAAGTATTTTTGAAATGTGTTAAAATACATTTTGTATTTTTCAACAAAAATAATGTGTATTTAACATACAATTGAATCTATGACTTATATTTTATTAGTATTGCATTAATACATGTAATCTATAATGTATTTGTACATCCATCAACTAATTCTTAGACATGGTACACAATACTTCTAACTTTAACAACCCACATTTATTTGAAAGTAAATGATTGTTTGACTTTTTTTTTGCACAAATCGTGCATGGTACGAATGCATGCATTGTGATTATATATATCTAACTACCATACATTCAAAATTTGTATGGAGAATAGCTATTGTCTTTGCTCCTTCCAAATGTTGAATATAGAAATAGAAATTTAATGTTGGTAGGTAAACAATGGATATCATATTCCTTTTTAATAAACTAGCAGTTGCACAAAAATCACATGCAACGGATTAGCCGATAGGCCGATTCAGATTAATACACAATCAATGGAGACCATAATTCAATGCAACTATTATTCCTTCTCGCCAGTCGTCTTTCGTTGTATTCAAGAGTTGTGTGTGCCAGATTGTTCTCGGATCAAAAAGCCGTCAGTCTGAAAAAGTGACTCCAACCTGGAAATGATGTGACTTACCTAACACTCCACTTCAGCCCAACTTCACTATTTCGTTTATCAGTCGGCAGATCCCGACATCAGATTGGAGGAGATCCCAATGGGGTCTCCCCACGTAAATAGCCTATTGGCTAATAATTGTTTTTATATTGAATAAGACTAAATTATAATAAATCAAATAATTATAGAGTTTGTGAAAAATAAATAATTATGGATATACAAAATATTACTACAAAAGATATAATAATATTATATACAATAAAGTGTTTACAAAAATTATGCATATTTCATCATGACATTGTGGTGTACATAGCTATTATTGTATAGTATGTTCATTGATTTAGAGATTAATGATATGCAATTTGATTTGCTTTAACTAATAGGTGATCCATTTGTTTCTCTTTAGCACTCCCTATAATTGAGAATATAATGACACAATATGAAAAATACTTTTGAACAAAAATTTGAAATTACAGTTTCTAGGTAAACATAAGAATTTAAAAACATAGATGAAAATCTTATTCTTCATAAATGCAAAAGAATAGCTTGTCGAATCAATAACCACATTATCTTTTTACTTATTCCAAATATTTTTTTTTTCCAACTTATGTAATAACTAAATTAAAAAATAAAAATAAATAAATCTCAAAAAACAACATACCAATATTTTTTAGCAATATTGCAAGCCTAGAATAAGCATTTCTTAGTTTCATCTTAATGACAATAGAGGAATTTAATTGATTGAACACACAAATGTTATGAACCTCATTCCACTATATGTTAGCTACTATTAGTTGGCCACATATGTTTTGTAAGTCACCCTTAGGTTGTACCAAAAAAGGAAAATGCAGACTTTGTAAGTCATCACACTAGTGGTCAAAACAAAGTATTTATCCCACATAAATGGAATGATAGTTTTTTTCCTTTGTCAAAACTCTAGATATTGTAATTCCTTTATAAATAGAATTTATCTTAGATATGCATAACTAATGTATATAATTTATTCAAAGATTACCCCCTCAAAGTGATACTACAACAAGAGTAAAATATTTTCTTTCTCCTTCATTTATGTTTGTTCAATTTATTTTATCTTGTAGGTTCCTTACAAGTGGTATCAAATCTCTTTCCAAGGTTTTTTTGTACTCTCTCAATAAATACCTTGATCAAATGTATAGGGAAAGACAAGCAAAGTTTAATAGATTCAATGACACACTCTTCTCACTCTCACACAAGAATTAATAATACTCCTCTCAAGTGCAAATAAGGGCCAATCATCCACTCCTAAATAAGGATCCCACTCCCCAATCAAGGTGGTCCTCTCTAAACTAGACTTTTCTAGGTTTGATGCTCTCAATTATATCTTTTTAATTGGAAAAATAATTCATTCAATTTTTCAATGGTTGCATATGACTCTCATTTCTCACCTAGTTATACTTCCATGAGGAATCCCTAATATGCTTTAGCCCTACTGCATATGAATAATTTTTTGGTTTCTTCACTCAATTATAAAAATGCCATATTCAATAAAGGAATATCAAATTGAGTTTGAGAAACTAGTGAGTATATTTTTTCACAATTGCTTCATTAGTGGTCTCAAAGAGTATATTTTTAGAAAAAATTCTCATGTTTAAACCAAGTTCCTATCATGATTCTCTATCCTTAGTTATAATTTCAAAGACAAATTTGTATCCTAGAAAAAAGTCACTAGTTCTTCCTCCTTCAAACCTCAAATAGAGGCATTAGATAGGGAAACTAATCTCGCCATGATTCATAGGCTCTCTAAAGAAGAGATATCAAAGAAAAATCCCAAGGGAATATGTTACAATTATGATTTAATATAGGGAAAGGGTCATAAGTGTTGACATCAATGCTTGTATCTCATTAAGTCTACCATGCTACCTAGTGACTCTAACGAGTTTTTGATTCAAAAGAATAGTTGGCTTTCCCTTATAACCAATTCACTCTTGAAGCTCATATTTATATTCATGCTTTGGTTGGTTTCTCTTCCCCTAAAATACTTAAGATCATTATCAATATCAAAAATATAAATCTGTTGGTATTAATAGATGGTGGTACACACACACACACTTTAATCAACAAAAAACTTGTTGACTAGTAACTAAATTGTTATGCCCATGCATCCATTACTTTTCAACTTATAGTGGTCAATGATATGATATGTGAAATTTTAAGCACCATATAGGGAAGACAAACTAGATTCCTCATAATAACATGATTCCTTCACATTCATTATATTTGACAAAATATGAAAATGAAAAGAGATATTAAAAATTGGATGATAAATATCATGTGTTCATAATAGTCATCCTTGCGTTCAAATACGAGGATTTTTATTATGGGGAGATGAAGAAGGTGTTGAATCATAGGCAGGTGGATGGAAGAGATTTATAGGTGGAACATAGGTGTTTGGGGTGAAGGTGAAGGGATAGATGTCATGGGAAAGTGAAAACTCCTAAGATTTATGGAGTAGTATAGAATATGGATCATTATGATGAGAACACATGGGGTAGGTTGGTTATATGGTCTTGTCACTATGTTGCTCATCCCATGGAAGGATAGAAGAATGTGTAAGAGAGGCTTCATATAGAATAAATCATTCAATATTGATGTCATTTATGAGGGTCTTAAAAACATAAGAATGAGAGAAAGTAGTATAGTATTCATCATATAGACCACTATCATAAGGATAATATATTACATCGTCATTAGAAGAATCAATAAAGGCATTGAATAATAGGTGATAAGGTGGAAAAGTGAAACCCTAGGATTAAAGCACTTTTCGCTACTATATCATTTATGATTAGGGGCTTGAGGATAAAATTGACTTGCAACCTAAAGGTGAGTTAATCAACCCCTTTTTGTTGTGGATGTGTTGTGGGTGAATGTATGAGATATGTGATTAATAATGAATTTGAAATTAAAACATAATGATCTAACTAAATGACTATGGCAATGTACATTTTTGATGCAAACACAAAAAGTTGGAAACTGAAAGTCAAATTTTGAGATTAGATCTAAAGAGGGCAGAGTATTGTGCATCTATAGTTTAAACATGAGCTATTTTTAGGTGGAATAGGGCACACAAATACCCTAGTCCAAGTATATGAAACTAAAATCTACTTTCACAATCCTCAGGTACCCAATTTGTAGCTTCCTGATTCTGAATCCCATTGTCAGATCTTTGTCTATTGATGTCATATTGTAGTTTTTGTATCTTGTCAAGTTGTAGGGTTTAAATGCATGAATGAATGAATTTCCTTCAAATATTTCATCAATCCTCTTTAGATCTATACCTACACATTCAAAAGGAGAGGAAGGGTTGTTCATAGGGGCTTGCCTCAGTCAAACCTTGTGTTGGTGTTTCCACCTCCACAATGGAAAAGTTGATGACAAAGAGAACTTATCCTTTTGAGGGATATAGGCTAAATGAAAAATGAATGATGAATCAACAATGGACTGCAAATCACCACTCAAATTTGATCTCCTTGAAGGATTGAAGTCATACAAATCTCCTCAAGGCTTGATTACTTGTTTTGATGTGCTTGAAAGACCTACAATGGTTAGTCACAAAAAAAATGTATGCATAAACATGAACAAACTCACATAAAACTTGACATGATTCTTTAAAGTTGAAATGATGTAATGAATCTCTAAATGTTGCTCTTGAATGATTTTAGGATGCTTTCTTTTTCTCAATAATTTCTCCTTCTTGCTAGTTAATTGAAATTGTGGAAATACATAGTATTTATATGAAATTGCTCTAATTTCCTAAAAAATAAATCTCAATAGTCGATAATCAGAATTTGAATTTGAAATATTAAATTATTACCACCAACACTTTGAATTTTGGGGCCACATTAAGGGGACTAGGGAACAAGGACGCCCTAGTCTAGATCCCCTAATTTTCGAGATCCAAAGTGCTAGGAGAAAAATAATAAATGTGTCTTTGGATCTCACACATTTTATTTCTTGATAAATGTTAAAATAAGCTATGGGATACATAATTTAAGAAATTAGGTCCAATCACTTAGAGGGGAGTGAAACATAGTGTGAAATTATCAAGGGTGACAATTTATGATGCTACAATAGCTTATCGAGGGAAGTAAAATATCCCTTGTAGGGGGGTGATTAATGGTGGTTGGTCTAGTTTAGGTAATGTTTGTTTGAAGGATAGAATATGATTGGGAGAGGATAATTAGAAATATGGAATTATTTATGGAGATAATGGAGGATGTGATGGGATAGGGTTTGGAGGTGATAAAGGGATGTATGGAGTGGTGGGGGGATAATGGTAAATAAGGTGAACTAAGATCATATGGTGGAATAAAAAAGGATAGGTGAGAAGGAGGAGAATTGGGTAATAATGAGGTAGAGATGGATTTATTGGAAGATGGGGGTTTAGAAAAAATGATGTAGTCAAGATTGGGGGGTCTTATCTAACTACCTAATCTTGTAGCCTTAACATGTCATCCAATCCACATTAACATAAATATTTCAGAAAAATATGAAACATATATTTATTAAAAAATTCATATGGAATTCACACAACAAAATTCCTCAATAAAGATTATATATATAGAGGATTTTAGCAAGAAATAAAATTCTAAAATTTTTCTTAGGTTTCTAAACACCTCCTGCCTGCAAGTCTTCAAACCCTCATGCCTTCACACCTTCTTGCATTCAATTCTATTTTAGAATATGATTTTTACCTTTATCCTACAACTCTCATGTCTTCCTTTAACACCTACAACACTCTTTCAAATTTATTCTTCTCTTCTTTTGTTCCTCTCCTCTTTGCAATCTGATTTCTTTCAATTTTTCTCATGCAATCCTTTTGAGCAACCTACAAATACTTTCTTAAACCTTGATTTTATTGATTCCTCTTAACACCATTAAAGGTTGTATTTAAAGAGGTTTAAAGCTCTATGATGCACCAAAAAGTGGCACCCAAATATGCTTTTTAATTTCCATCCAAGCATCTTTGAAATTATTTTACATATGCTTAAAATTCATCATTAAATGCCTCCAAATATGAAACCCAAGATTTTTGCACCATATACCATGGTTTTCTCTGTAGATGCCTCATAAAAATGAATAAAATCATGAACTAATTTGTGTTCATTCACTCCAAATTGAAAATTTAAATCTTTAATTGTTTTTCCAAAAATTACTAGTCTTTTCCTCTATTCTAGGCATGCAAATTAAAAGAATGGAATGCCAAATGTCATTTTTCTTATGCACACTTCCCTAGGAATCTAAATAGAGTAAATTAAATGGTTTTTAATTTATTTTAATATAAAAATTCCATATAACATATCAATGGACCCCTTCAACCCTTGAAACTTTGAAGTTGTGCAATGTAATAATTTTAACACCCTATTGCGTTTAATTTTTTAAACAAAACCCAAGTCTTGAAAAAATAAATATTTTATCCTTCAACACTCCATGAGATTATTTTGAAGCTCAAACCTAACAAAAAATGCAAATATTGAACATAAAAGGAAATATATGCATTCAAGTTCAAGAGGGGAGGACACAAAGATGTTGGACTCAGGAACACTGAGAAGGGGGGGGTGAATCAATGTTCAACAATATTTAAATTGCAATCCAGATCTTAAACCATTTACAATTTTTTAAAAAAATTAAAGATGCAAGCACATGAAGGAAATAATCAAAACTCCATAACACCAAGATTTTTACGTGAAAACCCTATTAGGGGAAAAACCACGGTGGAGGTTAATCCACAATTTATACTCTGTTAAAAGTATGAAGAAAAAGGGGAATGCACATGAATTCAGGAACACTACCTAGAGCTCACTGCTCAAAATCAGGAAGGCTCACTGCCTTACAACATATTTGGATTACAACAAAGAGTTGATCTAAGAAAGTAGCATCTACAAATTCCTAGTTTCAATTCTGGTGAGGCTCATAGATCAGATTTTGGACCTTCTGTCTGATTCTGCACTTCGCTCTACTCTACCTTAATTTGCTTCACAACAATCCTCTTCTGCACAAGTGAAATTGTGCCAAATCGCTCAACAACCCTTCTACTATTCACACACTTTGAACATACACACACTCGCTCTTGAAGATGAATTAACCGATTTCTTATATATATCCGCTATCAAATATTTAGTCACTTCATGTCAACTTCAACAAAATAAAAATATTTTCCAATAGTTGGCTCAATCCACATTTAATATTTCATGCATACCCTTCAAAGTCGGCCACCATGAGCTAATAAATAGGAAATCATCCTATCAGATCTCCTAACTTATACACCAATTAATACGACATCAAAAAACTTAAAAATAAGATAATATAGATACTTAACAACCTTCCCCAAGATCCACAACTCAAAATGATAATCCGGTGAAGCATACAGATCGACATACTAATTGGATACCTTGTTCTTCATTCTCTCTTCCAGTAATACTCTGTTCATTACTCTTCCTGCCGATGTGAAAAAATCCTAATCTGCAGACTGGAATAATGACTTAGGTTGCCATCAATGACAACACTAGAAGTCATATGCCAACAATCTCCCCCTTTGGCATTGATGGAAAAACTTAGTGAAATATGACTAAGTGTTGGAACCAATATGATTACGCTGCCAGAGTTCAAAATTTCAAAACACAACTCCCCCTTAGAATGATAAGGCATTTTGCACTGCTCTCTCTCCCCCTTTGACATCAATGAAAAACATATTTTGGATCTCTCCCCTTGCTAATTCAAAAATTGGATCAAAATTTGAAGAAATACAACTGCTACTCGAGTCAAAAAATTATCTTGTACTTATCTTTCATTTTTGAAAGAAATTTCCTCCAAGCTTCTATTGAAATCCCAATGATTAAGATCAAGTTGTTGTTCTTAGATGTCTAGTTGATAATCTGGATGAGAGATTCTGGAATTGTGATTGCCTCTTCTAATTTTTATCCTTTCCTTAGAACCTCAATTAATTGCTCTAGTCTGCATTTGGTTAAATCTTTCACTTTCCAAAGGATGCCCACAAGGTTGTTTATGGTGAATTGAACTTTTGTATGCTCAGACTACAACTCTTGAATCCTTTTCTTGACTACACCATCCTGATCCTGGAACATGTTATAATCCTGACCAATCTTGTTTAGCTTAGTTTCAATCTGCTCCAACTTATCTTTGTATCTCCTAACTGCATGAGGCCAATGAAGACAATAGTTGTAGATTTTGTTTGTTATATTTATGCATTTCCTCAACACATTCATTTGCCTTTTTAATTTGGTAAGAGATAGCCTGAACTGCTCCTTCAGATGTATAATTATCTCTCCCTCTTCCCTATCTTGGGATTCAAAGACCATGGCTTCCTTAAATCATTCAATCATCTCTTCAGGAAACACATTCTGCAAACTCTCCAAATAAATGTTATTGTGCAAAAAATTAGTACTTAGTGTGCTCTCAATCGAGTCCTGCTCATATGAGGGTCTATCAGACCATATGTCAGCAATTTTCTACATCCCATCTTTCTCTTGAACAAGTTGTAGTATCTTTACTTTGGATAAAACACCTTCTTCGCTTCCTTCTTCCATTACTACATCCGGTTCAACTGTTTCCAGTTCTTCCCTTGGAGTGTACTCATTAGATTCCTCAATTGGTATGTCCACAATCACTTGTTCTTTACCTTTTCCTTTAATTTTTGGAGTCTTGTATGCCGAAGGAGTGTAGTTGACAATCTCTTGTGCTCTTTTCTTCTTCCTCTCCATCTCACCGGAAGAGGATCCAACTTCAAGTGCTCTCACCAGAATGGAAATGCTAATTGCTCCAAACTTCCCTAGCAATTCTTTAAAGAAATTTGCATACTCTTGCTTACAATTTTCCAAAGTATTAGAGTGTTCAAAAATCTGTTTACAAATTGTTCATTCTCTTTCCATACAACATTATTGATCTGTGGCAAGCAATTCATAAAATACATCACAAGAAATATAACCAAGGTACCAAACCTAAAGGGGTAATATGCCTCCTTTGTTAGTTGCACATTTTCCATCAATTGATCTTTTAGTAATCTGCATAGGTCAAAATCATGATCCTCCATTATCATTTTATGAGAGATGTAAACTGCACTTGTCGAAGTTGCGCCTTCCCTGTTTTAAAAAAATATTTTGTATGAGATTCCATGCGCAATGTACCTTGTTATCGGATCTTAGATCGTCAAGATTATCAAAGCCCTTTGATCTCCAGTTACTCCGGTTAGGGTTTCGACTTATTTGTTTTGAATTGACTTCTTTTTCGGTATATCCCCAACATTGCATAATCCAGTTAGATTCTTAATCACCTCTTTTGAAATGAGATAGGGTTTATCCATAGTTAGAATGTCATCATTCAATCTATTCAGGATAAACCTAACGAATTTTGTGTTATCAAAATAGGGAAATTCACTCCAAATGTCTAAACTTTTGTGTTTCACATCTTCAAGCCATTTCAATTCATCCGTCGACAACATATTTCTCACATCCCTAATTTTCTCACTATTGTATTCATCTAAATTCACCATTCCTTTGATTTGCTTCATTTTCCTTTCTATACCGAACAAGTTTCTACCGAGCACCAAATTAAGTGAGAATTCTACAACTGAAATACTTGATGAATTTGTCACCGAATTGAATTTTACTCCTTCAAAATTCTACTGCAGAGGCTCTCCTTCTATTCTTCTTCGATGCAAGGTGACAAATGAGGGTTCCAAATACCCTTTTATAACTTGCACACCTAACCTTTTTACCACATTAAATGTTTTTCCCTAGGTGTTTCAGATACTCTGTTTTCTCATACAATAAAAGAAGGATTCATCTACGGACCTTCTACTTCTCAAGCTTCTACACAAGTGATCACTGATACACTTGTAAACTATTAGAACAACTACTAACAATTTCCTGCATTCTGATGCCAACTACCAATAGGGGAACAAAGGATTTTCTTGAAAAACTCCCCCTAGGCCAATGGCCTAAGATCAATTTTTGAAGGAATTACAAGAAGCAGATTCTGGTGTGGGCTTATTTTCTTCATCAGACTCACTCTTCCTTACCCATGTTTTCTTCATCTGATCTCTTATTTCTTCCACAGTCACTTTCCCTTTTCCTTTATCATCTTTCTATGAAATTTTGCCTTTGTATATCAGACCTCTTCTATCCATGTTTATGTTCTTGCAGAATCTTGCAATGTGACAAAATCTGTTGCAATTGTAACACACATGATTTCTTTGTCTAGACCATTCATTCCATTGATTTCCTCTTGATCTGAATTGATTAGCAATATGCCCAAATATTCCACAGGTGTAGCATTTAACATTCCTTACACTGATAGACATACTTCTGCATTTAATTGACTTATGACCAAACTTATTACAATTAAAACATTGACTGGGAAATGATGGACTACTTGAATTTATTTTACTTCTACACTAAGAAGCCATATGACCAATTTTATTACAAGAAAAGTAGTGACCATTAAACTTTTGAGCATTGGGTTGTCTTACCGGATACCTTTTTCCTTTGTTCATCTGATTTCTTTGTTTAGAATTCTTATGTTTAGATCTAGAGCTTTCTCCCTTCTCATATCCAAGACCTCACTTTCCATTTGCATCCTTCTATCCTTTAGTTAGCTCATCAAGCTTAGCATAACTGATCTTAAACTTCTCCTTGTATTCATTTGCAGTAGTGAGTTCATCTTTGAGAATAACTATGTCTTTCAAGATCTTGTTCATTATTTCTGGATTGTTGCAGTTCAATCTCCAGCTGAATGAATCCACTATTAACTTTGTTGTTCTTTAGATCGTTCTTTAAGGATTGGGTCATATTCTCCTCATTCTTCTTCCTTTCTTCAATCTCCTTAGCTTTATCACCATAGATTCCATCTCAAGCTTTAGAGCAACATTGTCTCTAGAAAGCTTTTCACATTCTTCAATTATTTATTTTAGGGTCTGATTCAGGTGAACATCTTCCAAGCATTTACTTTCTTTCTGCTTCAACTGATCACATAGTTCCTTCCTCTTTTCTCTTGACTAATTGATTTCATCCTTCAATGATTGAATGAATTTTCCAGTATCCTCAAGATTTTCTTTTAATTCTAGGACTTCTGCTTTAGACTGATCAAGATCATCACATGCCACCAAAAGTTGTTGTTGAAGACCACCATAGTCCATTGTATTCCAAGATCCACTTCAAGCTATTAAACTTTTACAAAGGAACCTTGCTTTGATACCAATTGTTGGACTCAAGGAACACTGAGAGGAGGGGTGAATTAGTGTTCAACAATATTTAAATTACAATCCAAATCTTAAACCATTTACAGAATCTAAAAAAAGTAAAGATGCAAGCACATGAAGGAAACAATCAAAACTCCATAACACTAAGCTTTTTACGTGGAAAACCTGTTAGGGGAAAAACCATGGTGGAGGTTGTTAGAATTATCTTTCATTAGCTATTAATTAATTAATCTTTAATTGATTATAAGTCTAATTCATTCTCACACACTTAAGCTAAACTTAGGAATGCTTTATTAGTTGAGTTAATATTAGATCATTATGTCACATCTCATGTGATGTTGACACTTGTCATGATCTGATCCCTTTCTCATTTAGGGCTTTTCTCTTTTAAGCATTCAACCCTCTTTGTAATTATTCACGGGAATAGTTGTAGCTTTCATATCTTCTTGAAAGTTTTCTCTCTTCTGTAGCTTTTTTTTGTTGAAGATAATTGCATATATTTGTTTGCAGATCTCTTGTGTGGAAGGTGTCTTTGTTTGTGTTTGATCTTGTGGCTCGTGGTTTTGTGCTTGTTTCACAATTCTAACAAAGGTTAATCCACAATTTATACTTTGTTAAAAGCATGAAGAAAAAGGAGAATGCACATGCATTCAGGCACACTGCGTAGAGCTCACTGCTCAAAATCAGGAAGGCTCATTTCCTTACAACATATTTGGATTACAACAAAGAGTTGACCTGAGAAATTAGCATCTACAAATGCCTAGTTTCAATTCTGATGGGGCTCATAGATCAAATTCTAGACCTTCTGTTTGATTTTGCACCTCACTTTGCTCTACCTTAATTCACTTCACAACAATCCTCTTCTGCACAAGTGGAACTGTGCCAAATCGCTCAACAACCCTTCTTCTATTCACACACTTCGAACATACACACACTCGCTCTTGAAGATGAATTAACTGATCTCTTATATATATATCGACTATCAAAGATTTAGTCACTTCATGTCAGCTTCAGCAAAATAAAAATATTTTCCAATAGTCGGCTCAATCCACATTTAATATTTGATGCGTACCCTTCAAAGTCGGCCATGACATAGCTAAGACCCAAAAAAAATCTTCAAGTATAGGATACCTTAGTTAATTATACCTTGAATATCCGCAACATGCCATATTCACTAAGTCGACCACCGTGAGCTAATAAACAAAAAATCATCCCACCAGATCTCCTAACTTATACACTGATTAATGTGACATCACAAAACTTAACAATAAGATAATATAGATACTTAACAACATTCCCCGAGATCCACAACTCAAAATGATAATCCGGTGAAGCATACAGATCGACATACTAATTGGATACCTTGTTCTTCATTCTCTCTTCTAGTAATACTCTGTTCATTACTTTGCTTTCTAGTGTGAACAAATCCTGATTTGCGGACCAGAATAATGACTTAGGTTGCCATCAATGACAACACTAGAAGTCATATGCCAACAAAAGAAAGTGGAAAAGGTGGTGTAGTGGGTGAAATGGTTTAGGATAGTGAAGGATGAAAGTGATGATAAAGGAATATTAAGGATTGTAGGATGTTGTTAATGATATCAAGTAGGTAGTGAGGAAAGAGGAAATTCCAAGTGTAACTATTTTAGACTCTTAGATTCTATAAGGAAATCTATTAAAAATGAACTAGTAAGGCATGTTAGGTTTTCCTAAAATGTAACCACAAGAAAGATAGATATATTTTTGTTAATTATTTATTAGTGTGTTTGCATAAGATTTGATACAAGTATGCAACTAAAATTATGTCCAAGAATCACTAGCTGTAAAATAAACTAATGAATCCTAAGGTCGTCTCCAACCATCCAAACCCTAGTTACAATAAATAAATGAGTTAGGATAAGCTAATTTTAATCAAATAATAATGAGAGTTAAATAATTATATAAAATTAAGGCTTTGAATTTGAAATGTTTAGCTATGCTATAAAAATAAATAATTGAGTGGTTAAGATGTATCTATGTTGGTTTAGGATAGTTTTGAAATTTTTTATAACTCACATTCTACTTAAATAATAATAAAATTTTGGTTATTTCTAATAAATGGTAGCTAGGTGGAAAGACAACTAGGTAGCTTTTACATTGGTTTATTATTTGGTCCTTAGCTTTTTAGGTTTTTCTCTACACTTTAATCTACATAGTCTATCAAGTGTTTGCCTAAGCATGATATGTATATTTTGTTGATTGTAGGCTAAAGTTAGTCTACTCATGATATTTAATAAATGATTTGCAATTTTTGCGCTCTTGTTAAAAATAGAAAATCTTTCTAATCTTTACGAAAAAATATTTTTGTATCTTAAAATGAGGTATCAATTAGGCCTTTTATAGAATTATTGAGGAAAAAATAGTAGAGGATTATTGGTCATGTGTGGGTATTCCATTAATTGATATTCACTACAAAGTAATCTTCACAATATCAAGAAATCAAGGCCACCACCTTGGGAGTAAAAATAGAGGAAGTATTGTCCAATAAGGTTTGAACCCGATTTTCACACAATCTCAAGTTGATAAGTGTGCACTTTGAACCAACTGCTTTGATAGAAAAGTTCATTATTTAAAATTAGTTTGAAAAGGGGAAAGGTGGGGCTCACTTTGCAAATTAGGAGTGGAAAACTAAGGTGGGAAGATAGGAAAAGGGTTAACAATATAAAAAATAAAATGGGTAAGGTTAGGACACAAGGTGTGACTAATAATTAAATTAGAACTACCACTTAGGAAACATAACAAGGAGTAAGAGAACATTGAAAAAGGGGGAAAGTCGTGTTTAGAAGACAATATAGGCAAGGGGAAAAGTCTAAAAACATGAAATTATGCAAAAAAAGAAAAGAAAAAGGACATGTAGGATAAAAACATGATAAGTGTGTGATAAGGTATATACAAATATCATTATCACATAATGATCTTCTAGATCTCAAGGTTTCATCTTTTATTTCTTCCTTCACATATTCAACTTGAGCATCAATTATCCCCTTATCAATTGACTTATTTTGGTTTTTTATGGCTTGGTGAATAAACTCTATAATATCCCAAGGGGAGTAGACTAGTTGCAATAGCGAATTGCGAGACCACTCATTTGTGACTATAAGTTGATGTAATGACCCGGTGAAGAGTGCTTTGACATATAAGTTGCTCAAAATTTAGAAAAAAGACTTAGTCTTTGGAGAAACACCAACAAAATTTAAAAAAATCATTAAAATATTACACAATGCCCACATGTAAAGGCTAACAACACTTAAGGAAATGAAGAGGACAATATATTTTACTTTTGATGATCTTGTTATTAATAGGTTTATGTTTAGGGTCTAATAGTGTCAATGACCAATGGTGATGGTTAACTTAGATATTTATTTGCAAGGTTATTTAATATTCTATAAAAATAAATTTTAAGGGATATGCTTATTCCATAGACTTCTCATATAATTATGAAATACAATAGTATACTTGTTTTATTATTCCATCTACAAGAGTGATTTAAGTTACTAATTGAGTTGAGGGAGTTTAACTACATGTGCCCCCACCTTAACCAAGGCTTAGTTCATGATTATAATATAACTTATATATGTGTCCATAATAACTATCTTAATGGATTTTCTCTCTCCCTTTTTTTTGTTGTATACTCACATTAACAATTATTTTCTCTTTTACATTCTAATAAACACCTTTACCTTCAATTTTATGTGTACCTAATTGATTGAATTCTTACATTTTGAGTATACAATATTCTCACTATATTTAATCAATGCTATCATTTAAATTTTAAAATAATTTTGATTTAAGTTATAGACAACTTAAGTTGTACCTAACTCACTCTTTAGAAATATGAACACATTAGATTAAAATTACTATATTAAATCTTATTGTAATTTATATAAACTACAATTGTTTTAATCACTTTAAGAAATCACTATTATTATATACATAACTCTATAATTAGGGTAAGTGAAAATAGATAGGGGACCAAAAAGTGGCCACTCCACCTTTGGGTCTCAAAAAAGAGAAAACATGAGCACATTATAATGAAACACACTTGCATTATGGGTTGGTAGTGATCGAGCCTAGGCTTGGTCATTACCAAGCCATAATGCGAGCACGTTATAATGTGCTCACATTATGGTTTGGTTTGCACATAACATGTCTGTGTTATAACAAACCCACTTTATTTAAATGCTTTCACAAAACATGAGCATGTTATAATGTGCTTGTATTATATTTTTGTTTAAAAAAAATTATTTCTCTCTTTGTCCTTCTCTTTCAGTAAAACTATATACATGAAATAAAACTTTCATGTATATAGTTTTAGGATGTTTGAGAGTGGTTTTTGATCTCTAAGAGTTAATACAAATTCTAGTTTTTGGAAGAT